>JAUMHB010021159.1:15012-26588 GCA_032359685.1 Pittosporum tobira
GTATTTTATTTGGATAAACTTAGATTATAGAAATTCTACTCGGACATTTATGATATAACTCTCTCTATTTTTCTTTCTTTCTTTCTTTTTATATATATATATATATATATAAAATAAAAATATTAGTTTATTAAATTTACAATCTATCTTTCAAATATTTTAGACATCAAATTGACGCCGCTAAGGTTTGAATCCCTTACCTCACTGATGGAGGTAGGGGTGTGGCTATCCCTGGACTAAAAGTCCGTTGGTACTAATGATAATTTTTGAGTAAAAGAAAATGGTAATTGTGTATTGAGTTTAAGATAATGGTAATTTTAGTTACATAAAAATAAAAATTTTGCTATGTCTATTTGTTAGTTAATTTAACAATAATTTTAATATTTTTATCGAATAATAGATCAATTTTTTCGTGAATCTTCGGATGAGAGTATTTTATGGGATCAAAAGAATCATACTTCCAGTCCATTGAATCAAAATCTAAATGTTGAATATTGAATTGGATGAATAGTATTTTAATCTCATTTTATATCTAATGAAACCAACCCCATATATATATATATATATATATATATGAATTTGCTAGATAAATTCATATAATCGCAGCAAAAGCCAAGAAATAGGTTTTGCTGGTCGGCCCCTGTATAGGTTGTATGTATCATTAATAATCTGTAAAATTATTGAAGGAAACCAAGGGTATTTGTCCATAAATACAAGCAAATCAATGCATTCCAATCGAGTTGTGCTCGAAATTAAAAAAAATAATAATTAAAAAAATTAAAAAAATAAGGGTTGACTAAGGAATTTGTTGGGTATTTCATCGGTTTCTAGTTGAGATTGGGTGTGGAGTTGTTGCTGTAATTCGTTAAGAGGTGTAACGCATACTATCTGCCATGACCTACTATAACAATATGTTGTTTTATTTTATGACGCTGTGATTGTGCGTCATCTTTTCATACAAATTTTTTGTTTTCTTTTTTTAATCTTCTTTGTTCTGGGATTATGCCCCGTCAATCTGGCTGCCTCCCGTATCAACAAGTAGTATTACATTTTGGAAGGCCCTATATACTATTCACCCGTGATTGAGCTGGTCTTTTGGTTGTCCATAATAAGATGCAAAGTAATGCACTATTCGGTGTCGAGTTCGGCTCATTAAATTAAATTAAACGAATTTTTTTGAGGCTGAACTCAAATTTTAAATGAATTGAACTCAAATTTATTTGAAAAAATTTTGGTTGAATTTCACCCTTAACATAAACGAGCCGTAAATAAGCCAAGCTCAAGTTCAGGAAGCAGCTCGCTTATTTTAAACGCCTAGTTTCACCCACGTAAAAACCTCACGACTGTAAAGCAAGATCAGAAAGACCTAAAAGCTCCACGCGGGGGAGGCATATACTGAACTTTCAATCAACATGTAAGCAAGAGTCAAACCTCAAGACACCACCATATCAACCCTGTCCAGAAATTACTCTTACCGCTTAAAGCCTACACGTCTAGTGTTTTCTGATTTAAGTAAAGGCCAGGTTTCCTAATGTGGAAAAAGTCGGGCCGTTGACGGGGGACAATAAATTAATACAACAGTCATTCTTATTTCAAATGCGTACGGCGGCTGATATTAACTCGAATAATGTAGCTAAGTTCGTTCCTGTTCGTCACAAGGCTCAACCCGGATGCGTTGGTCTCCCACATCCCGAGCTTCACACGCATCTAATGGACATAAGACATATTACTTCAGTTTACAAAAAAGAATAACTTAATTTTGACATTTTTAATCCAATTTAATAAAAATTCTACAATTTAAATTGGCCCGCATTCACTTAAAAGTATTTGAAAACAAAAATTTGTAATTAGTAATATTTCTTAATAGTTTACAATATCCGCGCTTTGAATTCAAAAGATCAAAACATCAAAAATTTCAAATAAATTTTTTGAACTATAGGAGTTTTACGATGACAAGTGAATGAACAAGTAGGGATCTTCTCGTATGGCATTGAACATCCAAAAAAAGTGCCAAATAATACAAATCTCGAACATATTCATTGTACGCATTGATCAAGGTAAGGAAATAAAATTTCAACTCTTCATAATCAAACGAGGTCTAGAAATAAAAAAATTTACATAATTTCCAGGGAAAAAGAAAAAAGGAGGGGGAGGAGAAGTAATTTAGGGAGTGATATCAGTAAATCACATGGGTTAAAAAAAAATAGTACAACATACCACAAATTAAAAATACTAATGATTCCTGAAAATCATTAGAAGAACTTGCTGTACTGGGCTACTGGCTAGTGAGAGAATCCTTGAGGTTTGAATAAAGCCCATACAGAGAGTACTGACGAATGTTCTTCACCTCATACCATGAGTTGAAAATTGAATCATGCTTATCTGTGCTCGAAAATGCTAATTGTATCCCAAGGTTGCAATCTACGGAGCCCTGTCCGTGGTTCTTACAGTGAGTTTTTATTGCGCAGTCTTGATTGTTGAGGCAGACAAAGTTAGAGTTGCCTGAGCATGAAGAACGACCATCTCTCTTCCAAAATAAGTTTTGTAGTCTTCCCTTCTTGAATTCAAGAACCTGTAGACAAAATCACACTAGTTCTGGTTATGTTGGCAACTTTTAGGTCAAAAATTAAATACAAGGAACAAATGATACTCTTACTAGAGTAAAGCTGGTTATAGTGTAAGTACCATTCACCACAAATGCAGGAATAGATCTTGCAGCATATTTACTACCAGCAAATGCCACCATGGGTCCACCATAGGAATCCTGAATGATTAGAGAAGAGATCAGTAGTTGCATTGTACTTCTTACATATGGTCTTCAAAGGTGAAAATGTTGAAAGAAAACCCCAAAGGGAAGGCAACTTTAATCACATCATTGTGCTAATAATTTTTTTTTTGTCAAGTAAATAACTTCATGAAAAAGTGGGGAGAACCCATCGCACACGTGATGTATAGAAGCATAGGGGAAGAACCAGAGCAAAGACAACTTAACAAAACTACATCTTATATAGGGAGTCTACCAATTCAAATGTTGACACTAGGCTCTGAATGCAAGTTCCCTAAAAAACCTATGAAATTCGCTGCGGATCCCGGAAACACTTCATGTATATATAAAAAAAGAATATTAAGAAACAAAGACCGAAATTATGGAAGAGGTCTCTATTTGCCTTCAAAATATCTGGAATTCCTCTCCTTCCAAATCGTCTGCCATATACTATGTGGCACCAGTCCCCGTCATCTTCTCTGTTCCTTTTTGATGTTGACCCTGCTCCAAGCCTGGAGCATGCCCCGAACAGTGTCAGGCATCACCCAAGACATACCTCACAGAGAAAAAATAATTGACCATAAGCTTCTTGCCACATCGCACATTACTGTTCTAATAATTCCCATCATGATCAATAATCAATTCATCAGTGCACACTAATGTGTAACATTTTTGAACACAAGAGAGGACAACAATAAATGATAATGGATATAATTTGTGCAGTCAACCTCCATCATCAGTCTTTAAGTTTTTTTGAAACCTTGATCTATCTCTTATGCCCACTCCAAAGTAAGTAATCATAGTTACTGATTAATGATTTATTTTAAATAACCTTCTTCTACGAGATTTGTTTACAGGCGACCGCAAGAACCTAAGGAAAACAAGTTTAAGATCCATATTAACAATTTATGAAGGATCCTAATAGAGTCTGGTATTTCCTGTACCTAGAGTGTCAAGCGTAAAAAGCTATGTTCACAAAAGTAGTTACTGGAGCCCCAATAAAACTGTCATACCAAATATAGCAGGAACCAATTAAAGAATCACCACATGAGGCATCATGAGCACATTATCTATTCATTCATTTTCAATAAAAGTGAAAATAATTGAATCACAATAGACAAACTAACTAGTAATTCCCTATGCAAGTATTTCGTCCAATAGCAACAAATTGAGCCACAAATCAACATATTGGTTTACACTTTACATTACAATATATTTAGGATTTTGTATGGACTAAAATTAGATGATTTCATATCAATTTTGAAACTGAAAATATCATTAGAATTAACTTCAAAATGTCAATTGACAGGCATAATGATGCAGTAGATATCAAAACATAATCTTTAGTGCAATTATTTCAGAAACCAATCATGTACGAACAAGACAATTTTTATGTGTTAGAACATGTAACCAAAAATATAACCCTCTATGCACACAAATATACTTACTATATAGAGATATTTATAAAGTGGTGAGGAGTTACCGGAAAGATGTTTAGAAGTGTTGATGGTGAGGAGAGAGATCTCATCAACCTTGGGGCGAACAACAGAGAGTTGAGAGTTGGAAAGGGAGAACCTCTTATCGCAAGGTGATAGCTGTACACCGGAGCTATTGTTGCCTGCGAAGAAAGAATTCTTTCCGGAAAAAGCAATTCCGAAAGTGAACCCATCAGACCGTTGCACTGTCGAGTCCGAGCACCATGAGAATACGCCATTCGAGTCGCTTCTTGGCTCGGCCAAGCAAACAATTATTGAGATCGTTAGAAAGACGTTGATTGAAGCTCTCTGAATCCCCATTGTTGAGCGGGTACTTCGTTGTTTAGGGAGAGGAAACCCTTGCACGAGTTTGAGCGGAAAGTAAAAAATTACCCCTAACAAAATAAAAATTACAAATAACAGAAAAATAATACTAAAGAGGAGATATTTAGAAGAAGAAAAAAAAAGAAGGGAGAATAAATAAATACAACAGCCATTCACGATTCACTTAGTCTTCGCTTCTTTCAAATGCATACGGATGCTAATATTAACTCAAATAATGTAGCTAAGTTCGTACCTCTTCGTCACAAGGCTCAACCCAGATGTACTGGTTTCCCATATCCCAAGCTTCACCCTCATCTAATGGACATAAGACATACTACTTCAGTTCACAAAAAAGAATAACTTCATTTTGACATTTTAAATCCAATTTGGTAAAAATTCCACAATTTAAATTGACTCGAATTCACTTAAAAGTATTTGAAAAAAATAAATTTGTAATTAGTAATATTTCTTAATAGTTTACAATATTCATGCTTTGAATTCAAAAGGTCAAAATATAAAATTTTCCGAATAGAGGGAATAATACTTATTGAACTATAGGAGTTTTATGATGACAAGTGAACGAACAAGCGGGGCTCTTATCATATGGCATTGAACCTCCAAAAAAGGTACCAAATAATACAAATCTCAAACATATTCATTTTACACATTGATCAAGGTAAGAAAATAAAAATTAAACTCTTCATAACCAAACGAGGTCTCGAAGTAAAAAAATTTACATAATTTCCAGGGAAAGAGAAAAAATGAGGGGGAGGAGAAGTAATTTAGGGAGTGATATCAGTAAATCACATGGGTTAAAAAAAACAGTACAACATACCACAAATGAAAAATATTTAGATTCCTGAAAATCATTAGAAGAACTTGTTGTACTGGCCAGTGAAAGAATCCTTGAGGTTTGAATAAAGTCCATACAGAGAGTACTGACGAAGGTTCTTCACCTCATACCACAAGTTGAAAACTGAATCGTGCTTATATGTGCAGGAAAATGCCAACTGTATCCCAAGGCTGCAATCTACGGAGCCTTGTCCTCGGTTCTTACAGCTGTTAGTTTTTATTGCGCAGTCTTGATTGTTGAGGCAGACAAAGTTAGAGTTGCCTGAGCATGAAGAGCAGCCATCTTTCCTCCAAAATAAGTTTGTAGTCTTCCCTTCTTGAATTCAAGAACATGTAGACAAAGTCATACTGGTTCTAGTTATGTTGGCAACTTTCAGGTCAAAGATTAAATACAAGGAACATATGATGTTCTTACCAGAGTAAAGCTGGTTACAATGTAAGTACCATTTGCTACAAATACAGGAATAGATCTTGCAGCATATTTACTACAAGCAAATGCCACCATGTGTCCACCATAGGAATCCTGAATGATTAGAGGAGAGATCACTAGTTGCATTGTACTTCTTACATATGGTCTTCAAAAGTGAAAATGTTGAAAGAAAACCCCAAAGGGAAGGCAACTTGAATCACATCATTGTGCTAATAAACTTTTTTTTGTCAAGTAAATAACTTTATTAAACCTGCAAAATGTAGGGAGAACCCATCGTACACGTGATGTATACAAGTATAAGGGAAGAACCAAAGCAAAGACAATTTAACAAAACTACATCCTATACAGGGAGTCTACCAATTCAAATATTGACACTAGGCTCCTAATACAAGTTCCCAAAAAACTATGAAATTCGTCGCGGATCCCGGAAACACCTCATGCATCCAAAAAAACAGAATATTAAGAAACAAAGACCGAGATTATAGAAGAGGTCTCTCTTGGCCTTCAAAATATCTGGAATTCCTCTCCTTCAAATTGTCCACCATATAGTATGTGGCACCATTCCCCGTCATCTTCTCCATTCCTTTTTGATGTTGACCATGCTCCAAGCCTGAAGCACGCCATGAACAGTGTTAGGCATCACCCAAAACACACCTCACAGAGAAAAAATAATTGACCATAGGCTTCTTGCCACATCTCACATCACTGTTCTAATAATTTTCAGCATGATCAATAATCAATTCATCAGTGCACACTAATGCGTAACATTATTAAACACAAGAGAGGACAACAATTAATGATAATGGATATAATTTGTGCAGTCAACCTCCATCATCATTCTTTAAGTTGCTTTGAAACCTTGATCTATCTCCTATGCCCGCTCCAGAGTAAGTCATCATAGTTACCGATTCATGATTTATTTGAAATAACCGTCTTCTACAAGATTTGTTTACAGGCGACCGCAAGAACCTAAGGAAAACAAGTTTAAAATCCATATTAACAATTTATGAACATGGACCCTAATAGAGTATGGTATTTCCTGTACGTAGAGTGTCAAGCGTAAAAGGCTATGTTCACAAAAGTAGTTACTGGAGTCCCAACGAAACTGTCATACCAAATATAGCAAGAACCAATTGAAGGCTCACCACCACATTATGCGTCATTAGCACATTATCTATTCATTCATTTTCGATAAAAGTGAAAAGAATTGAATCACAGTAGACAAACGAACTAGTAATTCCCTATACTAGTATTTCGTCCAACAACAACAAATTGAGCCACAAATCAATACATTGGTTTACACTTTACAATATATTCAAGATTTTGTATGGACTAAAATCAGATGATTTCATATCAATTTTGAAATTGAAAATATCATCAAATTAACTTCAAAATGTCAATTAACAGGCATAATGATGCAGTAGATATCAGTGCCTAATCTTTAGTGCAATTATTTGAGAAACCAATCAAGTACGAACAAAACAAAAATTTTATGTGTTAGAACATGTAACCAAAAATATAACCCTCTATGCACACAAATATACTTACTATATAGAGATATTTATAAAGTGGTGAGGAGTTACCGGAAAGAAGTTAGTGTTGACAGTGAGGAGAGAAATCTAGTTAACATTGGGGCGAAAAACAGAGAGTTGAGAGTTGGAGAGGGAAAACCTCTTATCGCAAGGTGACAACTGTACACCGGAACTAATGTTGTCCGGGAAGAAAGAATTCTTTCTGGAAAAAGCAATTCCAAAAGTGAACCCATTAGACCGTTGCACTGTCGAGTCCGAGCACGGTGAGAATACGCGATTCGAGTCGCTTATTAGCTCAGCCAAGCAAACAATTATTGAAATCATTAAAAAGACGGTGATTGAAGTTCTTCGAATCCCCATTGTTGGGTGGGTACTTCGTTGTTGAGAGAGAAAGAGAGGAAACCCTTGCACGAGTTTTAGCGGAATGTAAAAAATTACCTCTAATAAAATAAAAAATAAAAAATAAAAGAGAAAAATAATACTAAGAGGAGATATTTAAAAGAAAAAGAGATATGGCTTCTTGCCGTTTCGTTTTTCTGCGTCCGATTTGAGCTGCCGCCTCTATCTCTCCGACTCTCCACCATTTGCAACTCATCTTGCTACTTCGCAAATAGCTTCCTTTACCGGCTGGCATATAACAGAACGGCGTTGCGACCTCTGTCAACTAACACGAAGCATATCCCTTCACTCTTTTCCAGAAAATGCACACAGTGAGTCTTTCAATTTCCAACCGAATGTAGATACATTACAGAATTGAATTGTCTCTATTATTTCTATATGTAATAAAAATAATAATTAAAAAACAATGATCTAATTTTAGGTGTTAATAGCAACAGAAGAATCCCATATCTTCTTTCTTCGCCTCTTCAACAGCGGCATCCAAACCCTAGACTCCTTCAAAGACCACATTGTTCACATTTTTTCTAACCTTTTCACCCAAAAACCTAACATCCATTCAATTTATAGAAGGTATCAATTTCGAACTTATTTTCACTCACAAAATGTGTATGTATTTGTTTGTGTTTGCATATTATAATCTATGTACCGTTCTTTATCTTATATGTGTAATTGTATACATGTCATTATCTAGGCACGATGAGATTTTACCATGTTATCTTCAAGAAATCGTTGCTATTATGGGTAATCGATACCAGCAAAGAACAAAAGACTGGTTCTCCGAAGAGAAGGATTCCGGTGACATGAAAAATCTGGAGGCGACATTCAACGTATTGGATGCAATACTGAAGGGTAGCTTAGATCGTTTGAAAAAAATGAGGTCAGCCTTTCAATTTCAGAGATTATTGTTAGATGTATGTTTGAATGCGTTGCCTGTTATTGGGATTTTGTTTTTGTTTTTGCTTGAGTGCTTCATAATCAATTGAAAGAAATTGTGGAATTTGGTTTAAAGTGAAAGTTTCAGTTACATTATTTTACATTTAGTATGATTGTTATGGAGTGGATTCCAATTCTGTTCCTTCATTAGTGAATGTAGCAGTTACCTCATTCGTAAAGTATATCTACAATTCGTTTTTTTTTGTCATAAACTCTAGCAAGTTTAAGAATCAAGAAATATAGTTGCTCGTAAGATATTCTTAATGAAGAAGTTTGTTGTGCTTATTAAAAAAAAATCGATTTCAACAGGGTTTTCCATAACGATCAACACGGGGAAAATAACTAGACCCGAAGCATTGGTTCAAATGTTCTTAATCACATTGTTGCAATTCGATAAGAAGGTTCAATCTTTAAGCTTGTAATGCAGTCAGAAATAATAGGAGATTGTACCTTAATTGTTTTCCATTGTCCATCTTCTAGGGAAAATAGAAAAAATATGCTCACTCGCCCTCTCTCTCTCTCTCTTACTACAATGAACGAACCTGTTTGTTTGTTATCAACATGTATGAACTTTAAGTTCTCTCTTACTACAATAACAAAAGTATCTTTTGCTTCTCCACATGTATGCACTTGAATCTATAATATTAATATTCTTTGCAGGAAAAGCATATCATCGGCACATATAGGGGATACTGGGTGCACTTTTAGAGCAGATTACACTCAACATGTGTCTATTATTAGGGTTTTGTGTTTGGAAAGTAAGTTGGGAGTGGCCCTGTGGCTTCGAAACACAATGGTACAGAATTTTGTCATTCCTGACGTGCTTACACATAATTACCTTGTAAATGGGCTTTGCAAAAAGGGTGACTTGGAGATGGCAAATTGGATTGTCGGAGAAATGTTATGCAGAGGTCCTTCTCCTAATTGTGCTACCTACAACACTTTAATTGAGGGTTATTGTGTTACCAATAATGTGGATAAAGCTCTTGATCTTTTCTCTACCATGACTATTTATGCTATAAAGCCAAATAGAGTAACTTGTAACATTCTTGTACACGCACTTTGCAAGAAAGGTTTACTAGGGGAGGCTAGAAAACTTTTAGGAGAAATATTAGAAGATGATTCTGAAAGAACTTCAGATTTAATCACCCCAACTATATTTATGGATGGCTACTTTAAGAATAGAGATATATCTCAGGCTTTCACTATTTGGGATGAAATGTCCAAAATGGTTAGCCAGATGGATGTTATAGCATATAATGTTATGATCCATGGAGCTGGTCTGAGTAGGCACATAACCCTCGCATATAAATATTTAAGCGAAATGTTTAAAATTGGTTTGATACCTGATATTTTCACTTACAACACTCTTATAAGTATGCTTTGTAAGGAAGGAAAGACTGATGAGGCTTGTTATATCCACATGTAATGTTAAAAATGGGGGTTCTTCCGGATCAGATTTCATACAAAGTGCTTATCCAAGGCATGTGCATCAAAGGTGATGTAGTTGTAGCTTTTGAGTACCTTCATCTTATGTTAAGGGGTTCAATTGTACCTCATCCACTTATTTGGAATGTTATAATTGATGGTTATGGAAGACTTGCAGATATACAAAAAGCTTTTTCTATTAGAGATCAAATGATGGCATCTGGTGTTTTGCCAAACAAATATACTTACAATGCATTGATCTATGCTCTAACAAAGGAAGGAAAGATCGTCGAAGCAAATTCTCTGAAGACTGAAATGGTCTTAAATGGAATTCTTCCTGATGTAGTCACTTATAATCTGTTGATAAGTGCTGCTTGTAATTTGGGACATATTCATATTGGACTCGTATTACATGATGAAATGTTGAGGAAATGGTACAATCCAGATATAATAACTTATACCCAACTGATCAAAGGCTATTGTTTGAAAAGTAAAATGAGGGATGCAGAAAAACTTTTTGCCAAGATACAGAGGTCTGGTTTAGTGATTGAGCATGTTCCCTTTCAAATACTTATGAAGAAGTACTGCAAGATGAGAGAGCTTGATAACGCATTTGAACTTTATCAGAAATGGTTGAGAAGGGTTAAATGAGTATGTCTCTAACAGAAAATCCATTTGGTGCATAATCAGTAAAGATGTGCTGTTAATGAGTTACGGAATCCTCACCATGGATTGCGCTCTACTGTTCGCCTTTTTCAATTTTTCGGATTTATGATTGTGGCAGCTTATTGCTTGTTTTAACTGTCTTCTGCATGTAATCCTTTTGGAGGTATCTCTTTCTACCAGTACTTGATCATAGTCCCAAGTTTACTGACACTAAATTTTTCCATTTTTTAATTAATAGTTTTGGGAAACAATTAACAAAATATATATTTAGTTATATATATATATATTAAGCAGGAAGCATAAACAGTAAGATATTTCAATTTAAAACGTCTACTTATAAGATACATGAACAATAGACCATGTAAAATGCCTATTACTGACAGCCAAAAAAATAATATATACAGCATATACTTGTGGGGCCTGTCTATATTTAGTGATAATCGCTCACCACTGAAAGCTCCTAACATTCTGGCAATTCTCCATTTTCTTAATTCCGAAAAACCTCAAATGGTAACTGCACTGATTCGCTATATATATTGTCATTATTATGACATTTTTCCTTCTTTCGCGAGCCCAGTCAGTCGTAGCATCTCATATGACTTCCCCCATCTTATTACTAGTTTCACCCACGACATCTCATGAACATAATCAGACATAGTTATGGCATGCTTTCTACTCCCTCCGTCCACAAAAGGATGACTAAAATGGATAAAGTGCACAAATTAAGGAAACTAACTTTTTAAGAGAGAGTATATTTTTTTGACAAAATTATC
>JAUMHB010021170.1:3234-47943 GCA_032359685.1 Pittosporum tobira
AGTAGATTTAATGTGAAATTCAAAGAGTTTGCTTATAATTAGTCTCTTACTTTATTTATGACTCTCTCGCCACAATTGCTGGCTCATGCAAGTCTCTTATTCAAATACTATTACTCCCTTTTAGTTCACTTATTTTCAAGAAGTAGATTTAATGTGAAATTCAAAGAGTTTGCTTATAATTAGTCTCTTACTTTATTTATGACTCTCTCGCCACAATTTCTGGCTCATGCAAGTCTCTTATTCAATGACTATTACTCCCTTTTAGTTCACCAATGACTGATTGAATATTATTCCACTTTTAACAATTTTCATCTATTCTTTTATCGGCTCAAGGAATTCTTTTTTTTCTTCTAGTTTCCCCCTCTCTCTCCTTTTATATTTTCATCATCCCTCCAAATTTTAACTTTAAAATTTTTACCCGAGTGCTAAACTTTTTTGAATTTTGTTTTCATTTTATTTTCCCTCCTTTTATCTTTTTATAAAGGGTTACTAAAGCCAACAATGAGAAAGATAGTGAAATTCGAGTCAGAAGAGAAGGAAAAATCTGGAAAGTTGATATCATAAATAGAAATAAAGAGAGAAAAAAGAGTGGCATACTGCATAGGATTCTTCGAAATGTGAGAAAAAAATAGGGTAAGACCGGAAATAATACTTTTACTCTCCTAAAAAAACTTAAAATGAGTTAATTTGGAAAAAAACTCTATAGCGACAATTAAAACAGAACGAAGGGAGTATATGTTAATTGGTTCAACCACTAACCATCCAATTAAATCTACTTAATTTATAAAATCATTCAACTCTATCCATTTATGAACAACCTCTCTAAATTATTTCAATCCATATCCATTTAACATTGGATGATTTTAGACATCTATTGAATTGTCATCCATTTTATCAAATCTAGGTGTTACACACATTTTGGCGAAAACTTTATCGTTTAAAAAAAGAAAAAAAAAACCCATTTACATTTAGTAGAACGAGCCAAAATAAAAAAGTATCATCAATATACATAGCTAATATTTATCCTATCAATAAATTGCAAAGATAGTTAATATTAGGCCTAACAAATGGATGGATAAGAATGAATTTGGATGAACATAAATAGATTTGGATCTATATAGATTGGATTAAAATGGATTGAACATTACAAGGTTGATAAATGGATGGATCTATATGGATACAGATGGATATGGATAAATCTATATCAACCTTAAATTTCATATATCATTTTTTTGTATGTTTATCGAAAATATATTAATATAGCTCTTGTTGGAAAGCTCTCGACGTCACGGATTTAATGGTATAAAAAATTTATAATTCTGATTGCATTTGAGTCTTGAAAATGTAAGAAGAAGAAGAAAATTAAAAGAAAAATAAAATAGCTTATAGAAAAACGCTATATGGCAGTAACTTATTGCATGATGAAATACTCATTTTATTAAGTTAGTATTCTCTCAAATACAAAATTTACAACTACACATATAGATTACATGTGTACAACTACACACATAGCTATACATATGGTTATGTATATATTAATTGGTTCAACCACTAACCATCCAATTAAATCCACTTAATTTATAAAACCATTTAACTCAATCCATTTATGAATCTCTCTAAATAATTTCAATCAATATCCATTTAACATTGGATGGTTTTGGATATCCATTGTATTGTTATCCAATTTGCCAAATCTAGTTAATATCTTGACCATAATTCTAATTAACATAATTAGTATCTCGAGAAAACATCAAAAGTATAAAAATACTTAATCCAATAAAGGTTAAACATGGTATACCAATCAAGTAAACTAATAAATAGGTTGACACAAACACATGCACGCGTGTATATACACGCACATGTACATACATACATATACATCTATAAATATTAGTAATTGTTGTCCATAAAGTCTTCTTATCTATCTCTCTCACAAATTTATCAATCTGCACTTTTCAGTATTTGAGATGGGGGAACGAGGTGATTCTTTGAAGGGTAATGGAATTCATGTACTATTAGTGCAGCACGACAAAGATACCCTCAATTCAATTGCTGCGCTGCTCGCGTCCTGCTCATATAAAGGTAAGGAATTTAAATTGAACTTTGAAATTAAACTTTTACAAATATTTGGTTTAATTTCTTAATCTTAAATCAATGTCACAACTAATCAATTTCTGTAATGTAAATTATTGATTGGTATACTATTAAGATATTATTGTATTAAAGAGTACGAGTGTGGTAGCGCTTATGAGAAAAATTCATTTCAGAGTAAGATTGTAATGCAAAACGATATGATACAATTGGTGTGGCTTGTTATAATTACTTGATTTAGTGAGACACTATAAAGAGTACTGAAAGAAAGATGATTGCGAAATCTATTGACAAAGAGGAGATAAATGAAAAAAAAAATGGACTTTTTACTTACACTTATGTTTGGCTTGATTGACATCACATTAGCATAATTTATTTTATTTACGTGAGGTGATGTAACGCTTTTTGTTTGGTTCACTTATTATATTATATTATATTATATTATATTATATTATATTATATTATATTATATTATATTATATTATATTATATTATATTATATTATATTATATTATGAAAACTGAAAGCACCAAATTAGAAAGTAACTCATAGATGTAACCTCATTTAATCCATATAACTCATTTTCATTAGCTATCTTTTTCGTTGCGCCCTCTAATGGATTTATTAACTTACAATTTGTTTGTAATGTAATAGGCAATAAATAACAAAGTAACAATAATACAATAATTTGACTTTGAGTTTATTTATTCATTGCATTTTAATTATATATTTAGTTTATCAAATAAAATTTAAAATGTGACATAGTACTTTTATACACACAAATTTGAAGTAGGAACCAAACAATGATCCTTGCTTTATTACTATTTTTTGGACATAAATTAAACCCCACTTTATATTATGTAACATACTTAGAATATCTTTTAATACAAATAGTCTTAAACGCTTAGGGAAATGCAAATTTAAGACAAAATACTTTTCAAATATTAGTTTTTGTTTAGGATTAGGAAAGGAATCACAATATTTTTTTTTTCTAGGGAACTACTATTTTTCCAAAAAAATGTGTTAATTTTACAAGTAGGTCCCAAAATTTACAAGCAATTTTGTTATATATTCTTAAATAGATAGTAAGACCTACTTGTGAAGTTAGTAGAATTCCTTGTGGAGATAACAACTCCGTATCCGTGTGATGTATCTGGGTATCCCAC
This sequence comes from Pittosporum tobira, assembly GCA_032359685.1. Lineage (NCBI taxonomy): Eukaryota > Viridiplantae > Streptophyta > Magnoliopsida > Apiales > Pittosporaceae > Pittosporum > Pittosporum tobira. The sequence goes on from JAUMHB010021170.1 coordinate 6,492, forward strand.
TCTTACATATGTTTGATATATTAAATCTCTCCAAGTGCCATTCTTTTTGTGGTAGTAGATGTTTGCACATAAGAACTAATAATATTCTCATCTAGAATTATCTTATTATGAAAGTTCACAGTTTGTTTTTTGGCGTTGTATGTATTGATATTTTATCATTTAGGTTCATTAGCTTTATAATTTTATTCATGAAGCATGATTTTAAATAAGATTTATTTTTTGATTAAAGATATCTGTTATTGTCTAAGGGAGTGAGGGATAGTACCAAGTACAAATGAAGGGGACTGAAAAATATGACATACTTATCACTCATTCCGTCATTTATATAAGTGCATTGGTTTAATTTTATTAATATATGACATAATTAAGTGTTTTTTGGGACAACACCTAAGAGTTAAGAGGGTGCGACTTTTGTCGACTAAGCATTTAAGGGGAATTCTTTCATTAATGTTTAATGTTTGTTGTTGTGATCTCTGCCACACATAATTATAACCTGTTTAGAGGTGTAAAGTTAATTACATAATAAAAACCTATTTTTATGTGATCCTTTTGTTGATAATCTTGTGAAAAATATGAAATTAATGATCTACTATTATCATTTCCTTTATCTCATTATGTTTTTAATTCTTTTGATAATCTTCTCAATGTGTTTTCATAAATGTTTTTATATGTTCTTCGTTATTTATCTCCTGCTTGATTGTTTTGTTGAACTTTAAAGTAATGTATATTATGTTCACATGAAGTTTTAACATGCGAGATGAGACAAATAAATTAATGGGTTCTATCATATTAATTTACTCATCATTCTTGTTTGAATCTATTGGTGCAAGTTAGAGCTTGCTTGCTTAACTTTTTAAATTTTAAATTTTTACTTGGTCGTTTATATGTATACAATTTACATTTTAACGCCTAAATGTTTTGCCTGAAAATTCAAATATCAGTTAAATTATGATATAACAATACAATTATACAATGAGACATGTCTCTCTTTTTAGGATGGATGAAGTATAAGTTGATATAATCTTGGGAAGTTAAGTACAATCGTTAGTATAATATATTTGCTTTTTTTCTTTTTTTGGTACAATAGTATAATATATTTGCATGTTGGCACCTATAGTATATTAGAACCATTTGCCAATTATTGCTATATTATTATGTTATTTGATTAGGTAATATTTCTATTTTTCAAATTTAACTTAGTTTTACTCTTGCAGTAACAAAAGTTGGACTTGGACATGGAGCAATGTCGATGATTTTGAGCAGGAAGGAGGAGTTTGATATCATGTTAGCCAATGCTTACCTAGCTGATATGGATTCGTTTGACCTTCTCCATTTGGCTGTTAGGGAGGACTTCCCAACAATTTGTAAGTATTGTTTCACGCTTTTTCCTCTAAAATTTGTGGTTTATTACTAATATTTTTATGATATAATTTTCTCTTTATTATATACTAATTTCTTTTAGAGTTTCCGCTTGAAGTTATGTGCCGTGGTGAGTATAACCCATATTGGCGGCCAAAGCTATAGATAATGGAACATTGCAATTCTTCAAAAACCCCATAACTGTGGAGACATTGCGATACCTACGACTACATGTCATAAAGGATAAGCTTAGAAAGAAGGTACAATAATTGTTTGTTCAATTTTAGAATTATATCATATCTTAAACCTTTAAATTACACGGGCGCGATGCAAAGACATCAGATCAAATGTAACATTTGACTTTTATCTTGGGTGATTCTATCTTTTTACTTTAATTTCAGTGTTTCTTAATTGTTTCCTTCATTTGGTTTTTTTACATCAGAAATATCATGGAGAAAAACCATCGGTTGCCAAATTGATAAAGTCCGAGAACTAATTTGAGAAAGTCCTGGAGAGGACATCTATTTTTGTTGACAAATCGTGTACTGATGCACAACATGAAGAAAGCTAGAGATTCTCGACATAAGAACTTTCATCATAAGCTAAGATATAATTACTGCATCTTTGTTTTTTTAATGTTGCTTGCGACAAATACAATTTGATCAATAAGTTGTTTGGAGTTACATGAACTAAAAACTATGATGTAGCTTTGATGTTTGAAAATTTATTCTACAAAACTTTTGTTATGTAGATATTGTTCTACTTGAGTTTTCATCTTCGCTTAGTTTGCTAAGTTGATTGTAAATCAGTAGACTTTATGTTATGATTGTCGTAGTCCAAATTCTAATCAAATCTAAAAATGCTTAGAATGTGACTATCGTATTAGATTATTCTCAATTTTAGGAGCTAACATAACCAAGGATTTTAGTAATTTGATTTGCGAATCACATTAAGTTCGCTTAGTACTAGGGAAAGTTTGCTTAGTAATAGGGAAAGTTTGCTTAGTAATAGGAAAAGTTTCAAGCAAATATGAATATAAAGAGAGGGAAGTATCAAAGTGGGATAGGTTGAAGTCATTTCGCTTGTTGTGTTGAGGTGAAAAATGAAAGAACAAGTAAAAGTACATAGCTGGAAGTTAAATTCTATTACAAGTTCACTTGGCTTAATTTTGGGCAGAATGAGTTTGAAGTGAGTCTTTTGACAAACTTGAATGTAGCAAAAAAAATCTATTAATCCATCATTTGGCAAAAAAAAAAAAAAAATCTTACTGCCGTATTAATCGTGTTTTCACTAAAAGAAATGTGTCCCAACATGTTGGCAGTCAAAGTTATAAGTGACAGAGCAAAGACAATTCTGCAGCAGCCCCATAACATCGAAGGCATTGCAATACCTAAAACATGTCATAAAGGACTAAGGGAGAGGCTTACAAAGAATGGCATGCATATCATACCTAATATATTACACTCCCCTATAAATGTATTTTTCTTTCTGATGTTGCTTATATAGCAGATATAATTTGATGAATACTCCCTCCATTCCAAATTAATTGTCACTTTAGCTCTATGCACATAGATCAACACTAAAAAGTATGGTATGCCTTGTATTCTTCTTGAGTTTACATTGAGTTATCATCTTTTACTTTAGTAAATTGGGAAATCACATCATGGTTATAGTTAATCACATCTGAACATGCATACAATGCGGTTAACATATCAGGTTATTGTCAGTTTTAGGAATTAACTGATTTGATTTACAAATCACATTAATTTTGCTTGGAGCTTGAGAGAATTTTAGAAAACAAGAAAGAGATAGAGAGGAGAGTATGGAATATAGATGGATTAAAGTCAGCAAAGTATGGACTTGCTTTGATTTGATACCTATAGTTTAGCAAGTTTAAAATAAGGTTTGTTAGTGCTCTTTAACTATCAAGTCAAGTCGAATGCAAGTATGAGCCGAGTGGTTTGAATTTTTTGTGCAAATTACTTCGAGTACTAATAAGAAAAAGAAATTTGAAAAGGTCCGACCAATTAACTAAGTCATAAATTGTTCTTATATTTAACTCTTTAATATTTGAAGTCGAGTTTGAATCGAGCTTTTAGCCAAGCTAGCCCGAATTGAGCCCAAATAGTTCGGTTCATTCTCCCGCTCTAAGCCATTCCATTCATTGCATCAAATTATAAAGAAAAAAAAATATAAAAAGGTAAATAATTCTTTTCAACAAATTTGATTGCATTGTGATTCTTGCTTTTATTTATCCTTACCATGTAATATATTCGCAGGTGGCAAGTTGACAACCACATGACAGAGAGGAGATATATGATCCAAATTTTAATATGTTTGGATATTACAATGAGTTTACTCGGTGAAAGGGGTTCAATACCAAAATCTACCAAGACTAATGCAGGACTAATGCATTTTGTTTGGCTCGTGGAGGACCTATGAGGAACATAATAATTATAATGTGATACATGCACATGTAATATAAAAATTAAAATTAATTAGTATCAAGGCTAAAGGAAATAAAGGCTAATCATGTAATGAAAAAAGAAAGTACTAAATAAGTAAACAACCGAGTAATTCGAACCAAAAAATCTGATCTTTGGTTAAGAACACGCCGGAAACAGACCGACTGTAAATCGACCTTTAATGGCTCGGCTCTTTACCTTCTTGATCGATTGAAGGCTCAAATCGATCCTAAGGAACTCCCAGATGCTATTTTAATCGTTAATTTGTTCTAAACAGCAACAAAATAAGGGATTTGACTTTCGTACCAAGAACCGAAAATAAATCTTTTTGCAGAACATTACTCGGTTGAAATGCGAAATAAAGTTAGGTTTGTATGCGTTATAAAGACGATTTACAACATTCAGTAGCTGGAATCGAAACTTGAAAGGGACTGTGTATGGAAATGGCGAAATTCAGAGGCTGTAGAAACTTGGGGGGAAAAGAGAAAAGAGAAGAAAAGGAAAAAGGGTCAAGGGAAAAAAGACAAAGTTCTGGGGCCTGTGCGTCAGTGGGCCCCAGCTGGTCAACTGGGCTAAAATATAAAATTCAAATTTGTTGTTTTGCCTCGATTTGTGAACCGATTAATTTAATAATTAAATAATAATTTAAAAAGTCAAAAATCAAAAAATACAATATTATACTATATTTCTACGTTTTGGCACGCTGCGATTCCAACGACGCTATCTGTTTTTTCATATGACTCAAGTCAAAAAGTTAACTCTAGGCTAGGTCAAATCAAAAATTCGACGGCGTTTCGATTCACTATTTTTTCGTGTCGATTCCAGATCTTTGATCACTTTATGATTTTGAACACTTTTTAACTTTCGAGTCAAAATGACCAAAATGTCCCTAGACATAACTTTTACCAAAAATAACCGAAATGCCCTCGGCCATATCTTTTGTCAAGATGACTAAAATGCCCTCAAACATAACATTTGTCAAAATGCCCAAAATGCCCTAGAGCATTATATTTTTATTTCAATTAAATTTTCTAAACTATAGCGATACTAAAAATTATTCTACTGAACATCATAAAAGATATTTTCATATTATTAACCGTTCATTAAAATATTCGGGTTCTCACATCTTTTCCCACCACGTACCCCTCTTTTTTTTTTTTTTTTTTAACTGTTTGATTATTATATTTTTATGAAAATTATAATATGATATGGTGCTTGATTAATTATGAATTTGGATCAAGTTGATTCCATTTGTCTTTGTAATTGCACTTATGATTGAAACACAAGCTCTCCTTCCTCAAAGGGAAGAAAGGGTTACGATCTGACTTGTATGAATAAGGTTGGTTTACGTAGCCAAGTTTGGATGAAGAACAAATATAGGTTTTGAATGAAGAATACGCCTAGGTTTGATTGAAATTGTGGAGACCAAAATATCTCTCAAAATGTGTGTGTGTGTTTACTAACATGTGCAAAATATGTCCTCTTTTTAAATTTTATGTACCTAATTGATATTTTAGATATAGATTATAAGAATTAGAAAGTTTCGAGAGCAGTTAAACTTGAAAATTTTCTTTGTATTAATTTAGTGCATGTAGTTAAAATTGAAGATTGCAAGAATTCGAAAGTTTCAGGACCAACTGAACAATAAATTTAATTCGAGTACCACATGTGATTTAGAAGAATAGTGCGGGGACGAGTGATGTGATTAATCTGAAAATTTATTATTTTAATAATTCAGTAATTTAAATAGAGAAATATTTGACCCTGCTAATAGAAATTTTAGAAGGGTGTACTGTACGTCGAGTGGATCAGATTATAGTCGTCCAAAAGAACGAATAGTTCTTCAAAACTCAGAACCCCAACCGCAGTTTAACACCACCTGCAATGGGGTCACCAGCAGCATCTGCACATATCTTCTCTTCCTCTTCTTCCTCCTCCTTGGGCCTAATGATTTCTAGGTCATCTCACACCTTCCTAAAACCACCAAAACTCACTCTGCAAAACCCTCTTCTCCCAAAAACAACTGTCAGCCCATTTCTCAAGCGCTCTAATCTCAGAACTCCAGCACCAATTTCCAGAGCGACCCTTGATGAAAAAGACCAAAATGCCACTACCCCTGTTCTTGTTCAGGAAGAAGAAGAAGAACAACAACCCAATGAGGTATATGTGTTTGTAAATGGAACATGGACAGTATATTTGGGACGAATTAGAGGGAATTCAAGCGCCCATTTCACTTAACTTCCTTGTTTGTCCCAATAATCAGTGTTCTCATTTCTATTGGTTATTTTCTCTATTTGCTTTTGTGGCCAATTTTCATCCACCCCTATTGGTAATTAAAGTTTTTATCTTGTATATAACTTGATTTTTTGACTTATTTTTTCAGATATGTGTAATAATGTGTTCTGTAAACAGCTTGAATAGCTATTTGAATTAATTATTGGTTCTGGGGGCTACCGGTAAAGTGAGAATTGTGCTTGGTTAGATATTTTAGTCAATTTCTTGGATTGATTAACAAAATTCATAACAATTTGAGGCAATTATATTGTTTTCTGTAAATTTTCTTTGAAGTTGCTTAATGAGTCACCTTGATTATAGTTTACTCTGTTTGATAAGTTCACGAGTTCCATTTCCCAGAAGTAAAAATAAAAATCCACAAAAGAGGGTTATTTTGAATGTTTGGTTGATGATAGTACTAAGTGATACGACGTCTACAAATTTAAGCATTCAATATTTCAGGAATACACATGGAGCAAAGATACATCCTTGTAATTTTATTTATTTATTTATTTTTAATGTGACTTTTTTGTCGAATGGATGGAGTAGAATATAATAGTTTAAGAAACCTTAATTTAATACTTATCCATCTTAGTTGATTTTTTAATTTAATTTAATTTAATTTTTTTGTGTTTGGTTGCCCAGGAAGTAAAGAGGTGCGTGGAAGTGCTAAAAAATGCAGCAAAGACGAGAAAGGTTGCTGCTGAGGAGATTCTGTCGGCTTTCTCTGTGCTCGAAAAGGCAAAACTTGATCCCTCAGGATTTCTTGAGACTCTCGGCGGAACCAAATCCCCTGGAAAAACTTGGATGCTTGTATTCACAGCTGAGGTTAGAGTTCATTTCTTGTTGTGCTTCTTTATTTTCTCCTTATAATCTTATTTACAAAATTTCATATTTCACTTGATGTTTATTGCTTCCATGTATTACTTGGTAGAAACAATTAAAGGGCGGCAAATACTTCCCCATTACTGCAGTTCAGAGGTTTGATGCTGCTGTAAGCTTTCTCAAGTCTTTATATATATAGAATATTAAATTAAGTAATCATTATATATTTGCGCATTTACTTCATTTAATTGTTGCACAAAAATCTAAAACAAAGTTCTGTTTTTCTTAAAGTAGTTTAGTAACATTATGAGTATTTTCTGAATCAATCCCATGAACGAAGAACTCTAGAGAGCAGTGGCTATAAAATTGGCTCAAATAACATAGTGATTTTCTGGAGTATGGGATGGTATAACGATTCCATCTTTTGACTTTGGAGATCTTTCAGTTTGGAAGGAATTATTACTCACTCCATTCCACAAAAAGAATCTCATGTGCAAACGATTTTTGTCAAACAAAAAGAGTTCCATTTTCAATGATGGTAGTATAAAATGACACAACGTTTTCAAGTTTAACGTCACAATTTCATTATCATTCTATTGCCATTACCACTAACCAAACAATCATTATACTTGGGGTAAGGTTGGTGTAAAATATATCCTTGAAGTTTGTTAATTTTGCGGAACAAACTATGTTTGTGGAACGAAAAGAGTATTACTTTTTTGTTCTCAACTTCAAAGAGTGAGATATATGTACTTGGCTTTCCAGGGGAAGAGGATTGAGAATGGAGTTTATCTAGGACCTCTTGGATTCTTAACTTTCGAAGGCCGATTATCATGGAAGAACAGAATACTTGCATTCATATTTGAACGTATTCGGATAAAAATTGGGCCATTTAACCCCTTTGACATCAATATCAAAGGAAAAGATGAAAGTGAACCGAGCAAGAAAAATCCGTTCTTCATCTGGTTTTACGTTGATGAGGAAATTGTTGTTGCTCGGGGCAGAAGCGGAGGAACTGCTTTTTGGTGCCGTTGCCGTCGTGTCATGAGCTATTGACTTCTTTTCAGAATCAAATTGTATAGAAGCAAACAAATACAAATGTAATTGTATACAATAAACTCAACCGATTATGGACAACATTATCTATAAATTTTGTCAAGTCAAAACTTCTTGCTTACTACGTACAAGGAAAATGGAACATTGGAAAACTTCTTGGTGAATAAAGCTTATCATTTTCGAAACATTATTCCTTCATGTTAGATGATTGTTCATTTGTAACTATCTCAAAAAAATTTCATTTTGATTTGCTTCTTGATGTTAATTAGATGTTAGATGATTAGTCAAGTATAAATATCAATCCTCCCTCTTGTTATGGGCGTACACTATTATATATTTCTGCCTATGTTGTGGTGACTGGTGCCACATAAAATTGGTTCGACCCTACTTCGAATATTGTTCTTTTTAATGATCATAATCTTATTTGGACGCAATAAGACGGCATCACTCCTATATGGACTCGAGAGTGAGACGGTGCACAAGAAAGAAAAAAAAGGGCGGAAAGAGGTCCTAAACTTTTTTTTATCATAATTTTTTTACCTGTGACTTTGTTTTGAGCCCATGATCTATCAAAACGTCTGGAAAGATGTGCATGTCAATTTTAGCTTTAAAAATGCAGTCAAAGTTGAAGTCAAGGTGCAGTTAAAGTTGGTCAATTTTGATTTTTTTTTTTTATTTTGATTTTTCATAATTGTTTTGTTATTTATTTATTTATTTGTTAGGGTTTGGAGACTATTTATATGTATTGTAAGGGTTTTGAAGATCATATCTTTGTTATTATTCAACTTTTGTTTAGTAATTACGGTGGTTCTACCCTCTTTGTATTTGTCTTGTTAATTAATTTGTGTACAATACAAGGTTATACTGATTGAATTTGTGTAGTATATTTTTGGTCGACGCTAATCCTATACGTCCAAATGGGACATAAACCTTAAACTAGCATTGATCCCAATTCTAACTTACTGCTGGATGCTTAAACATCAGTATCACATACATACTATATTATTTCTAAAACAACCAACTTGTTGATGTGAACAAAAAATAACATAAAAATTTGAAGTTAGTGTCTCAGTTTGATTGCATTTAGATTAAAGAGAGTTCTTAATGATGAGAATTCATATAAAGCTACCCTTAAAAGTGTTCCTTTATCTAGGGCTGTAAACGAAGTCTGAAATATCAGAATTCACTCAGAAAATTCGACATATATATTCGGTCAAAGCAGATTATGTGTCTTATCGAATGACAGAGCTCCGTGGCAACTGTTATTTAGAACGCATTTTCAGAATTGGGAACTCGAGGAGGTTGTTTCCTCGATGACTGCTCTAGAGAAGGTTGGGCCTCCATCGGGAGGAATGGATAAGTTGCGTCGGAAGGGTCAGTTGAATGAAGAATTTTCAGTTAGTTCATACTATAAATGCTTGACAGGGTGTGATGATTGATTTTTTTTCTTTGGAAAAGTATTTGGTGCACAGAGAACTCGTTTTGTACAATTTATTTGAAAACAGATTATAGATTATTTAATAATCAAATTATTAAATAAGTGGTTAGTTCTGTTTGGTGTTTTTTTTTTTTAAAAGCAGATTATTGAATAAGTTTCTAAAACTTAACTTTTTAGAAGTGATTATTATGTGATTTAGCAACCTGTACAATCTAAAAGTAACTTATTGAATAACCTGAAACAAACAGAACTCTAAAGTGATTATAGTTTTTAAAAAGTTATAATCACTTCAAATAATCTAAACCAAATAGGCAAAGAGTCCTAGAGAAGGTCACATTATTTTCGTGGATGGCAGCATTCAGAGTGATTTTGAACCAAGATAATTTACGAATAACAGGAAAAGCCATTGTGAATTGTTGTGTGACGTGGCGTCACGCTTGGGCATAGTTATTAAGGCGCACCCTTGCCGCAAGTACCCCTTAGAGCCTAGGTACAAAGGTGCACGCTTTATTGAAACGAGACGTATAATATATAATTGCAAATTCTTTGAATATATAATACTAGTTCCTTTTATAAAGCAATTATAATACTTGTTGCAGAGGTAAGAAGATTATATGAAGAGTTTCTAGCAATACCAGCTGTGAAAGGTATAAAGAGCGAGCATGAGAAGTTTCCTGGTGGTCTGTACACAAGTATCAAGGCGTTTATCCCAAATACCGGTCGAGGTATCCAAGGAGCCACATCACATTGCTTGGGTCAGAATTTTGCTAAAATGTTTTAACATAAAATTCCCACATGAGAAGGGACAGAAACAAATGGTTATTTTCTTCGAATATCGACTTCATATATAGTTATTTTCCTTTCACTCATAGTCAATATCCGTGGAAGTATCAGGTAATACACAAGAAAAGCTTTCTACAGTATTTCCAAATAAATCTAATAATAAAAATAAGAACATACACACATCTTTGAACTAAAAATTGAACCGAGTAGCGTGTGATATTAGTCATGAAATAAAGACCACCTTTATAATTTTATAAAAAAAAAAAAAAAGAAAAAAAGAAAATCATACGCACGCACGTATATGTGTGTGTATGTTGGCCATCAAATCATACTCATTGAATTGAAGGTCAATTTATAAATTGGTTAGTAAACGTAAATTTTGTACATCTAACCCATTGAACTATTTGTTTATGACTCGAAGTTACCTTTTTGTGAATTTGTTTAATTTTAAATGGTTAATCCAATATGCGGTGTCTCGAATAAGAGAGAAAATAGATACCAAGCAACTACACGTGTTTAATGAGCCATTTAAAATCAAATGAATTTACATAAATGATAACAACGATGTGACACAAACAAAGAATTCAATGAATTAGATAAACTAAATTTATAGTGACCAATTATAAATTGACATTTAGTTCAATAATCAATTAGAAACTCAATCCGTGAATTTACTCCACCTAAACTTTTACCGTGTTGTTCATTTCAGCATCGATTGATGTTAGTATAATTTTGAGCTTCCATCCTTGTTTACCAGCATGGAGCTGTACTTACATGGCATCCATAATTATTGGTCAGGGACAAGCAACAAAAAAGCAAAACTAAAGAAACAACATATTTGTGCATTTATGAAATTGTTGGTAAAACAGACTACTGAATTTACAAATAGGCCCACACTGACTGTATAAAATTTACAAATAGACCTTACATAGGAGTTGCACGTAAAATTAAATATTGTATGCACAAAGTTCTAGCTAATAGCAATGTTCTGCGGAAAGTTTAATGTAACCGTCTTATCCTAATTTATGAATAAAAACATTGTTTTGTTGTGATTTGAATACGTGATCAAGTATTCAATAAGTGAGTACTTGACGATCTAATTGAAGCAGAATTCCAATAGGTTGCTATTGTCATGTTTATGGAAACTGAACTGGCTGTTTATAACTCGTAGTTACCATTTTTGTGAATTTTTCAACTTTAAACGGCCAATCCAACACGTTTCACATATAAGAGGAAAAACAAAAACCAAGTGACTCCACATATTAGATGGGTCATTTAAAGTCAAACAAATTCACATAAAAATTAACAGCATGCACAAACAACCAATTCAATAAATTAGATGTACAAAAATTTGAATTCTGTGACTAATTGATAAATTAACCTTCGGTTCAATGGCCAATTGGATACTTTCCCATCAATTTACTTCACCTAAACTTTTACTTGTCTTGTTCATTTCCGTATCGATTGATATTAGTATCATTTTGCGCTTCTTGCTTACCAGCATGGAGTTATACTTACATGGCATTCGTTAATTGCTAGTCAGGGACAAGCAATAGAGAAGCAAAACTAAAGAAAAAACATTTTTATGCACATATGAAATTGTCGGTATAACCTCTGATGCTGAATAGAATTTACAAACAAGCCTTACAAAGAAACTGAACGGAGAATTAGAACATTGCACGCATAAGGCTCCCGCTAATAATAAGTATTCACAGAAAGTAAGTAAGTTAGATGTATACAATCTTATTCCAATTTATTAGTAAAGATGTTGCGGCCGTCCTGACTTGAATATCTAACCAAGCATTTTTTTCATGTAAGCACTTGAGCATTTAATTGAGGCAGAATTCAAGTAGGTTGCTACCGTCATGTTTACGGAAACTGTGGAAGAAGATTCTTCACAAACCAATCGGTTACGTGGCGGTAGACGGTTTCGGTAGGATGAAGTGTATCCCATAAGAAATAATGGGAGGGATTTGTACAAGTCGGAATAAATACATTGCAGCCTGGACCAAATACTGGAGCTCCTCCGTACACTGGAAGTCCAAGCCCGCAACAGCCTCCGGAAATTTCAGAAATACCTGTTCCATTGCCACAATTAATGATTACTAGTCTCAAACACACAATAAGAAAACCATTGCCACAATTAATGATTACTAGTCTCAAACACACAATAAGAAAACCACTCTATCTGTCTATCTCCTACCTATTTTATAAAGCGAGTTACATTTGGTGTTATCATTGGTTGAAACTCTGTCATAAAATTGTTGGTCTATCCCATTCCTTTTTAATCTTATAATTTTTTAAAACAAAGTTGGTTAATTTTTTTTGTAAATGAATAGAAATGAAAACTCAAGTGAATATCTCTATGAAGTTAATTATTGTGGTTTTTCACTCAAATGAATAAAATATTTAGAATTTTTGCAAAATACTCTTATATTTTGAAAGAAATAAAGTAGAGTTAGTACCATAATTTTGTGGATTAGCCTTTACTTCAGCTAGAGGAGTGGCAAGGTCGGCATACACAATTTTGCTTCCAGGAAGTGATCTCTCTACTTCCGCTAATTTTCTTATAAGCTTCTTGTTGTAGCCTTTTGAAACAACATCACCAGGGAGGCCAGCTATAGCCATGTTTCGAAGTCCGCCATCGTACAATGCCTGTTTACAGGTTGAGGAAAATATATAATAAACAAAAAAATTTTATGTTACTAAATTAATACTTCATCCGTTTAAAAAAATAAGAGAATTATTGACTTTTAAAAAGTTGAGTTATAATACTTACATTTAAAATTATATGAATTAACTTAATTATAGTCAATGCAATTGCGAAAATATTAAACTATTTAAAAAATAATATTTTGTTCAATTTCAACTTTTCAAAAATCAATATTATTCTTACATTTTGCAGTGGAAGTAGTATTATTTCTCTAAAAAAATTTGGACGGAATTTGAATGTATTGTACTTTACGAGCAGGGTGTTAAACGAGTCGAGAGCCTACCCTCGGGCCAGGTTTGCTACAAGTCCATTTTAAACTCAAGCTTGGCTTGTCTAAGCTTGACTCGAGTTCGTTAAGAAGTTTGTTTAATTTCACAAGTTGAGTTCGAGCTTATCTTGTTTAATGCATGGTTGCTAAGGACTTGATAATATTAAATATTTAAATTATTTATGAAAAAACTTAAACTCAACTCGTTAAAACTCGATATAAACTCGTTTAATTAAATGAGTCAAACTCGAGCGCTACAAACTCGGCTCGGCTCAACTCGTTTAACACTCATATTCACAACTTATATCTCCTTTCATATATTGTACATCAAAAATTTATTGTACAATATATGCCTCATGAAGGTATACCTCATGAGCATATACTAATTTATCTCCCTTTATTTCTCTACGTAATGATATATCACCTTGATAAAACGTTGAATATTTTGTAGCAGAAAATCTTGATATGCATGCATTGATCCACCAAGATAGCTTATTTTCATGTCATTATATCCCGAAGTAGCAAATACCAGTGAATTCTTAATTATATTTTCAGCCTCTTGTTCACCAGAAACCTCAATAAGCTTCTGCTTATAGCTCGGAAATAATTTATTGTACTGGTTTGTCACTGATATAACTTGACCCACATTAGCAGTGTTGTCATCGTACCCCGACCCGCCCGACGCGAAGCAGACCCCGGTTCGGAGTTCATTTGGATCCAAATTTGGGTCTAAGAAAGGAGGAACAAGTTCCTTGATCCCTAGTGCCTCCGCCAGCAAATCGGACATAACTTTCCCGTCCGAAAACCTTCCGGTAGGTTCACCTCCTGGAAATGACATACCGTACGGTGGATGATTTGCCTTAACTACCGTAGTTATGAAATTATTGTTCCCGGTATCCAATAACGAATCGCCGAAGATAAGAATAGAAGAAAAATTTGCAGCATTGTTGCACGTAAAGAAGAAGGTAAGAATGCTAAAAATTTTGACTAGGGAGATTAAAGAGAAGAAGCTAGCAGAAGTCATGAGAATGTTCTTATTTTTTGTATTTCTGAAGTTGAACAGAAAGTTTGTTTGGGTTACCTAATGCCTCCAGTTCCTTATCCTTTTATGGCAACATGCATTAGGATAAGAGTCCTCATTTTGGCAGTTTATTGTTACCATCATGTGTGTAGAATTGGTCCTCATTTTGGCAGTTTATTGTTACCATCAAGTGTGTGGAATTGGCTAATGTTAGGTTTTCTGCTAAATTAGGTCATCTCCTAATTTAAACTACTTTTGACTGATTTTGTTAAGCTACTTTTGACTGATTTGAATGAAAAATCAATTTCTGCTATGTTAAGGGATATATTAATATAACTTTACAATATTTATATGATGAGTCATTTCTTCTTATAGATAGGCATACATCGATACTGTCTCGTATTCTCTTGTGTTCCACCTACTATAAATCATAAAATAAATACTTACTATTTATTTTTTAAATAAATTTAAAATTTATTATTATTTTTAATTTTATTTTTAAATAACAGCACCAACAAGGATTCGTCAAACAGAAGTTACGTTCAGTTTCCAAATAAAATAAAAGATCTGGTTGTGTTCTACTTGGCAACTGAGATTCGATAGCAGTTGTCGTTGTGGCCGGGTCTTTATTTTACAGCATTAGTTTCCTTCTTCCTGAGGTGCTGTTTTCGAAATTTGATTAGATTCAGCCGAAACTCTTTTTTTTCTCAGTGTAGCCCTTTGCCGGTCCATAGAACTCCATTTGATTTTTGAAAGTCAATTTGTGTAACTGAATTTCAAAATTATTATAATTTCTTTTAATTTTTGAAAATATAATTGCGAATGTTGTAATTATCTAAAACGTATTACTAATTAAATTATTTGGTGTTTTCAAACTTATGATAAAATTATGAGGATTTAAAATTAGGATTTTTGTGTATGGATTAAAAATTTGAAAAGAAACTTATGTTATGAAACGGAGAGATAATGAAATATCATTTATAACTTTTTTTAAAGTTTTTTCTATGGAGTATAACATTATTTAGAAGCATGCATTTTGGAAGATAAAACATATCCTAAAAAGAGCCAATATTACCTTGATTTTGTATTAAAATATATGGGTGACATAATTTACAAATATGTTATTTTGTATTAAACTATTTGGGTGATATAATTTTAAAATATGTTACTCTTTGCATATTATTTAGCATATGTTATTAAATAGTGGGATTACATAGATACCATCTGTATTAGTTTCCAATTTTGATTAGTGGTTTTATACTTCATTTGTCCAAGGAAGAATGAGAATTAACTCATTATTTTGTATATTTTTCTCACAATCAAGTATTTTTTTGTAGGTGCAGTTATGGTTGATACTTCAACAAGTATCCAATACCCTAATGGGGAAAAAATTAAATTGAGCATGCTAGTACTCTACAACCTGTTATTCAAGAACTTGTTGTGTCTTAGGTTGCTGCACAACCTGCTTCTAGTCCTGATACATTATGTGCTATCAGCCTAATTGTTGCTAGAGATGTACAAAAAGACTGGCCCATCGGGCCTTAGCTTAGACTTGTTAGAACCGGTCTTTATTTGAAAAAAACTAGGTCGGGCCGGGCCAAATTATGTACTAAAAAATAAGGTATGTTGAGGACTACCGGTCCAGCCCGATCTTGGACTGATCCTCAACCGGGCTTTTTCTATTTTTAATTTTTTTTTCAATTTGTAAAATTATTTAAAATTATTTTTCTATATATAACTTTTAGAATACTTTTATTAAGTTAGTAATTCATAGTTATACTTTTATTAAGTTAGTTAAAATAGTTATTTTATTTAATTAGTTATATAGTTATGTTATATATGTAGTTACATACTAGTTATTTTTTATAGTTATTTACTTTAGGTAGTTAGTAATTTATGTAGTTATAAACTTATTTTTTATAATATTTAGTAATTTTTAAAAAGAGTATTGAAAATAAAGAGAGTAATTTTTTATAATACTTGGTAATTTATGCAGACTTTTAATAGGATTTTTAGAATTGGTCTGGGCTCAGGCTAGGCCTAGGCCCAGGCTAGTCTTTAACCAGGACCGGTTCAAAAATTCGCCCGGACCAAGCCGGTCTTCAAGCCGTTCTTTTTCCGAATAAGGCGGCCTATTGAGCCTTTTTGGTTTTTTGAAAGCCTGGCCCAGTTTTAATCGGTTCGAGATTTAACCAGGCCAGTCCAATCCAGACATCGGTCCTCAGACTTTTTGTGCATCTCTACTTGCTGCTAACGTCACTCCTGTTGCAACATCCACTTCACTACACAGTCTACATAAAATAACCACTCACTCTTCCAAAGGAAAAGAAACCATCATGGATGAAGATGAAGATAGTAAAAAAGAAGATTTATTTGTGGAATTTTATTTCACTCCCAGTATTGAGCCTCTTCTCATTGACATATATAACCTCTATACAATTTGTTTAATCCTCCATAAACTCCTATTCATGATCATCTGAAGTCCAAGATTCACACTTTACTTACCAATGTTGACTCAATGATCACCAATATGGATCAACTAAAAAGAACGTATATTTTTATGCTTTAAACATCAAGAATATTTAAAAGCAAATGAGCACTCAACGTGAAATCATTCTCACTTTATCTAGACAAGTTTCTTCCATTTTTGATTCTTTGTTAAAGTTACATGAGAAGTTAGATGATTTTGAAGTTGATTGTTTACTAAAGTTGTTTAGTCTACAAATGATCATATTTAAATGCCAAAGAGGGGGAGAATTTGATGCACTTCTAGCAGAAAGACTTCAAGCTATATATAATGTTGAAATTGCTGATGAAAAAAGCTATTGCTGACAAGAAACAAGCATTTGGCCCAACTGCTAACGAAGTAAAAGAATTTTGTCTCCCCATTTAGCCAATCTTGACCTCAGAACGATAAGGAATAAAAAAAGTTATCTCAAACAACAACTAATCTCTAAATGAATAACATAAAGAAATCTTTAAGAGGTTTGTGACAAGTTATTTGACAAAAAGAACTGAAGACCCTCTTGTTGTTCTTAGTTTTTATAATCTTTTTTGTAAATTATTGTAATTGCTTTGACATAATCAAATAACGGGGAAATATTAGTATTATTTTTTATTTGATAATGCATACCCTATTGTTTATAAAGGATATTAGATAGTTTATGCATTGATTAGGACATCAAGGTAACATCAAGAGGATGACAACAAGCAATTAAATGGTAGACAACAAGTCATGAGAGACAACAAGTCAAGTCAACGATAGCAAAGTTGTCCTACTGCAATAAAGACTAACTACAACAATTATTGATAACAAGGTCAACTCTTCTACAACAAGACCACGATTAGTTATGAAAAGTTTTACCGTCTCAATCAAAGATACCTCAATCCATGGAATATAGTCGTTGAATCAAATCAAATGTGGGATAAAGTCAAAGATAGTTGGAAACACAAAATCTTAAAAGATTCAGTTTCACAATGAATCAGGTTATACACACTAGTGATTCAAAATTCAAACAAGCAATCCTCTAGTATAAAAAGAGATAAATATTAATGATAGAATATCCTGTATATCCAAGTACATCCATGTATATCATATCTCTTATATCCGCTAAAGTCTCCTCAAGCAGAAACCCATAATTCACACATTATAAATACAATTATCTAATCACTCAAGCATCAAATAAACAGTAGATAAGTTGTTATCCAAATCAGTCATTATTCAAAACAGCAAGCGGCAACCAATCTTTGTGACTCCATCCAAACTCTTGATAGACTACAATAGTTAAATATTTGTTCTTGGTGAATATTGTAACTTGCTCTGTGTGAACTCTTATGATGATTTAAAGATTTAGTGGATTTCATTCCAATATCAATGAGGAGGATTAGAAGCATCCTAGAATGAATTGCTAAAAGTATTTTGTGTTCCTTAATTACTAATTAAACTTTTATTTTATGTCATTGAAATACTCCATCCGTCCTAAAAAAAAAAGAGTAAAATACTTAAAATTCGCAAATTAAGAAAAAATATTTTTGATGAGAGATGAATATTTTGAATAACAAAAAATGTGAGTATCCACATAAAAATTTTCTTCTTTAAATATACATTACATATTTTTATTGATATATGTGCATACATCATTCATTTTGGGACAAAAAAAAATTACTCGACCTCATTCTTTTTGGGACGTAAGGAGTACTATAGATAATATATGATGCAGCTGGAAACTAGTCGGGGTGAGCCAAATGAATTTACAATGTCGAATGAGTAGGAGCTTGCTGGAACATTGCTAAAATGTTATTGGAAGTATGCTAGACAAACTTCAAAGGTACGTGGTCTCCAAAGGGCAGAGAAGAGACTCACATGCTTAATTACAACAACAGTCTTTCGGAGAACTAATTTGGGAAATGGAAAACGCTATGAATAGTTAATGAATGAGATGTCCATTTTACTTGGGTTAACCACTTTATATAGCACTAAAGTCCTATTTGAATGGTGTTTGTAACCATCTATCTTTAGAGATGAGCCGAGATAGATAATCATTCAATATCCATCTAAGCTAACCACTTCCCTATATGTGATAACCACCTAATACGTTTACGTTTAAATTATCATTGTCTCCAATATTACCTTTTTCGAAGTGCCACATGTCACCCCCGGATTGACCAACATATTTTTACCATGTCAACATATCTTATATGTATGTATATATATATATATATATATATATATATATATATATATATCTATGTGTAGTTTGTCGTAACTAGTATCATCTAGATCTTTTGTTTTATAAATCAACTATGATTTCAAAAGCTCAAATATTTTTCTGTACATGTATATTTAATTATAATCTTTTCAAATAAAATTTTGAGATCCTAATATTATTACTTCATTTAAATATTTGTAACAATTGACTTTATAATTAGTATTATTTTAAATATTTAAATTGTTGTTTAAAATTTAATAAAAACACATCAATATTTATATTCAAAATACCTATAAAAAGGAATAAAGTTGATTTAAAAAATAAAAACTATACTATTTATATGGAATGGATGAGTATAAATAAATATAAAGATATTTTTTACTATAAGATTATTTTTAGTAAGATTATTTTGTAATAGTAAGATATTATTAAATTCATTTGATTTTACTTTATAAAATTAATATAATTGTGAAAATGGGCTAAAGGCGTGCACGGGCTTACCTAATTTTGTTTACACATAAGTAACTTTCAAGTGAGCTCTCTTTTACCGATGAGATATTGATCAATAGTTAACATTGAATCCTTATAATTTTTTATTTGTAAAAAGTCTCAATAGTTATTTTTTTCTTATTAATTTAAACGGAACTATTGTTCTATTTTCTTAGGTTACCCATTATTGGGACGAGCTCTTGCTCCACTTTCTTAAGGGAAATTATCTTTTTTATTATTAGAATTACCTGATCTTTTATAAATCTTGATTAATATTAGATTGTTATCTTTGTAAGTATGATGAAATAATTTTCACTACCCACTTAAAAAAAAAAGAGTGAAACTCTCTTTTTAAAACAGAATAAGTATAAGGACACGGTATATATATTATAATATACTCTCTCTGTCCAAAAAAGAATGAGCCTTGACTCATCATTTTGTGAAACAAAATTCAAAATGATGAGTCAAGTCTCGTTCTTTTTTGGACGGACGGAGGGAGTATTTGATAAAAATCCATATTTTTAACAAATTAATGTAATTTCTATTTTTTTTGTAAGACTTTATTTTTTCATATAATATAATATATTCTTCATTATGATAGATAGATAAATATATCACATTATACTTACTTTTAACTCTTTATTTTTATCAAAATACTGCAAATACAAAAAGACGACCCAGGTCTCCACCCCCACAACCCAATTTATCGGATCGGACTATGGAATTTTATTTAGAACAAATTAATATTTCCAGATTTTATGACCGCAATGCCACACATCCCAAATATTCCATACTTTTTATTTGAGAACTCAACTCAGAGTCTCAGACAGTGCGTGAATAAACAGCAATCTGGAAACTAGGGTTTATAAATTGTCCCAAATTATAAACCCAAACAACAAATGTACATGAGGGAGCAACGATCAACGTTAAATTCATAAAGCTTAAAATGTCGGAAGAAGAGAAAGTCGCCGGTCGTTACCTCAAGCGTGAAGTCCTCGGCGAGGGTACTTATGGAGTCGTCTACAAAGCTATTGATACGCAGGTATACTAATAAATTACATTTATATTTACACCCATATATATACACATATGTTGATATATTTGTATATGTTTGTGTATAGATGTACCTATTTGAAATGAGATTGTTTTGGGTCAATTTAGGAAATCCTAAAATTCATGATTGATATGAAGTCATTTGAAAGCAACAAATGTGCTAATAATAGTAGTAATTTTTAGTTGATTTAATTTAATTATAATTGCTTGTATTAAAATCAAATTAATTTGTTCAATCTTCAATTTTAGGATTTGAAAATTGCCTCAAAATTTTTTAAGTGTATTTCAAACTTTGGAGCGGAGGTAATATTGAACATGTAGGAGGATTTTAATTTCAACTCAAAGTAGATGAAATAGAAGAAATCTGAAATAGTGTAAAAGAAACATAAAATAGGGTTGTGTAATTTTATTTTTTATTTTTTTTGGGGTACATTTAGTGTTTGTTTGCTTGCTAAGCTTAGGAGAAATTAAAAGGAAGCACAATACTTGAGTCTTGTTTTACTGTTTATCTGCAGTTTAATTTTTCTCTTATTCTTAACTCTGTGACAAATTTGAACATCAACTATCCCCAAGGGGGTTGCCCACGTGGTAGTGCACTCCAAGACAATCGTTTGAATAAAAATTGCCATTGGTCTTGGGTTTGAAACCTTGGCAATGGATTTCTTAGGGTACTCGCACATAGTTTACTACGAGATTACCCGGTATGCGTGCTTGGTGAGGTATTGCGTACACCCGGTGGTTCAAATTTTTGGTAATGGTGAACCTGTAGCTACTACTACCCTTTTTTTCCTACCTATTGAAAAAGAAAAGAAAAAGGGTAGTGGTTGTGGGTCTATCGTTACCAAAAATTTGAACATCAACTCAATGAAGTTAAGATTATGATGTTCTATTTCTTAACCCTCCACTTGCTGGTTGAGAAAACTGAAGAAAATATTTATATTAAGATGAATCTATACAGTTTTCTTTGTTTTTTCTGGGTTCTATTAGCAGGGCTAAAACAGGGTAATAACTCTACTTTCTCCATATAATAAGCTAGTTGCTTGGTGATATTTTTTCTTTGTTGTATTTCGTTGTAGTATGACTGAGGAGTGAGAACATATTTAACTTAAATTTGTAATTACTTTAGTCCTGCATTTTTAATCCACTGAACGGTTTAAAACATATGAGTTGACATAAGCATAGTTGAGATGCGGTTTTCTTTTATAAATAGAAAATCTGAGGTAGAGATTTATACTATTTAAGTTTACAATCTCAAACCCTTTGAAGATTAACAAAGTTAATGCATAATGTTACCAAATAAGAAAACTAAGATTGCAAAGCTGTCAGACTTGAGGTGAGCTGTGACTATTATTTTCAGACCGATGTAGAGAATTAGGGCAAGTATAAAGATAGATACAGATACGTAATAGAGAAAGAGTAAGAAACTCAGCTAGTTCTGCAGCTTGTAGAGGAAGGTAGTGGATAACAGAATTCAGTTACGGCGCAGGCATTACAAAGCTTTGTCCCCAGATGTTTATGTAATGTGTATGAAGGCCAGTGAGGATAAAGCTCACTTGTTTCTTCATTGCCCTGAGGCATGGAAATTATGGTGGTCTTATTTGAAGTTTTTGGTGAATATTGGGTTTTCCCATCAAGTAGAAGAGTTTCTTTCTACTAACTTTCTGGGCTTCGGCAAGGAGAAAGAAGGTAAGCTGTTATGGAAATGTGCATGTTTTGCTATTCTCATCTGTATTTGGATGGAAAGGAAGTGAGAATTTTTAGAGGCCATGCAAATTCCTCTCATCTTTTGTGGGAAAACTTCATTTTCCTGGCTTCCTTGTGGGCTTTAGCTAATGGTGCTTTTGTTCGGATTTCATGCTCGGATTTGCACAGAGATTGGTGGGTTGCCCTTTTCTAAAGGTTTTTCTTTTTTCTTAGTGTTGGAGGATTTCTCTTCCTCTAATTTCTCTTGTTTCTAATAGATTTATTCTTTTGTTAAAAAAATAAAAATAAAAATTCAGTTAGAGAGAGAGAGAAAGTCTGAGCATTGTTCATTTTATTCGTCAAGTTATGGATTACAACTGATATCCTCCTATTTATACTAGTACAGGACAGCTTAGATATAAGCTTTCACAACACACTACTATCTAGTAGGAATACAAATACAAGAGCTAATACACTTATTAGCTAAATGACTACTACTGCACCATATTACTGCTTCTGACTACACTAGCTGAGACTGCATAGTGCATACTAGGGCTTGGCCTGACAAGAGCCGTAATTTATGTAGTATAACGAAGTTTTGTAAACTATCCTGGTACTAATAGTTATCAGTGTTATTGGGTTCTAAAATTTTCCCTATAAATGAATATTTAATTTGTGCAGACTGGCCAAGCTGTTGCAATCAAGAAAATTCGCCTGGGTAAGCATAAGGAAGGGGTGAATTTCACTGCACTAAGAGAGATTAAATTGCTGAAGGAACTTAAGGATTCAAATATAATTGAGTTGATCGATGCCTTCCCTCATAAAGGGAACTTGCAACTTGTTTTTGAGTTCATGGAAACTGATCTTGAGGCCGTTATTCGTGATAGAAATATCTTCCTTTCGCCCGCAGATATAAAGTCGTACCTTCAGATGACTTTGAAAGGACTTACTTTTTGCCACAAGAAATGGGTTCTACATAGGTAAAAATTGCACTTTGCCCCACTCCTTGAGCCCACACTTCCTCAAATATCTTTTGACTGTCTACATCCTGTTCTTTATAGGGATATGAAACCAAACAACTTGTTAATTGGACCTACTGGACAGCTTAAACTTGCAGATTTTGGTTTAGCACGTATATTTGGAAGCCCAGATCGAAGGTTCACTCACCAGGTAAATATTGAAATGAGGGACCCAATTTCTTGACATCTGTACATCTTTTCCTCTTGAAAGAAGCTGACTGAGATTTTCTTTATCTTGCTATTCGTGTTTAGGTTTTTGCACGATGGTATAGGGCTCCTGAGCTATTGTTTGGTGCAAAGCAATACGGGCCTGGGGTTGATGTATGGGCTGCAGCTTGTATATTCGCTGAGCTCCTCCTACGCCGGCCTTTTCTGCAGGTGAATTTTGCTTATTACAATTTCTCTCACTTGTGAAGCGCCCAAACTGTACAGATAATTGCTTTTGTACTTGTGGTCATCTCACTTCATTTTCATTATCGTTGTTCTATATGGGGGGTAGCTTTGATTTTCTATGATATCTGGATTACTTGCTTGTGTAAGATAGATACTTCGTACCACGATTTTTTTTAATATATTCATAATGTGAAATTAGGATTTTATTTATAAAAACCTGTCGAATACTTCTTCTAAAATGTGTCCACCAAACCCCACGTTAAGTGGTCCTATCCAATTACTCTGCATTTATAATAATCCTACCTGCCCTAGTTAATTTTCCCTTTGTCCCCCCATGTACTTTCGTTTGTTTGGTAATGATATTCTTGTTCTGCTAAAACTTTTATATATGTTTCCCAAACAATGAATTAGCTGATTTGAAATGTTTTCAGGGTAACAGTGACATTGATCAACTGGGAAAGATCTTTGGGGCTTTTGGGACTCCAAAGCCCACCCAGTGGCCCGATATGATCTACCTTCCTGATTACGTAGAGTACCAATATGTTCCTGGACAGCCTCTTCGTACATTGTTTCCAATGGCCAGTGATGATGCTTTAGATCTGTTATCAAAGATGTTCACATATGATCCAAAATCCCGAATTTCAGCACAGCAGGCGTTAGAGCATAGGTATTATCATTCATTTTTTATTTTATTTTTTTATATTTATCAAAATAGTAGTACTGACATGTATGTTCATTCCAAAACTTGGGTATAGTTCACAGTTATCGTGTCTCATCTTTGTTTTTCCTTTAGGTACTTCTCGTCCGGACCTCTGCCTACTGAACCAGCTTCCCTTCCAAGACCTGCTCCAAAGAAGGAATCACACGATTCAAAGGTCTTAGATCTCAATCAACAAGCAGGTCCCACTGTGTTGTCTCCTCCCAGAAAGTCAAGAAGAGTGATGCCACATCGTGAAGGACTTGACGGAAACGTACACCAAGTAGATAAGACTGAAGATCACGGAAATGAAGTCAGACAAGGTGGGGGCGAGAGGAGTGAGCTTGTTCCTATGTCATTAGATTTTTCTATCTTCGGAGCAAAGCCTCCAACCCGACCAACAATTAACAGGTAAAATCAATATCAATGTTGTGTTTCACTTTAGATAATTTGTATGGTCTTTAAAATGTTGTTGTGTCTACTTCTGGACAAGGTAATATATATAACAATTATCTTCAGTTAAAAGAAATTGATTTTCACTCTTATATTGATATTCAAATAAAAGAATTTCCCCTGCGGCCTTGCCACTGAGCCTTGTGTAAGAGAAATTTTGTTGGAATAGTAGACAATACTCATCATCAATTTGCAATCCAGTTATAAAACATTTTGCAGTAGAAAATGAAATAGGGCACTCTCTCAATCCCAAAATGTATCCCATTCCTACAAATAGCCTAAAAGGATGAAATGTTTGTCCGAATTTGCCCAATAACTCAAGCTATGTTACACAAAAGATTGGAATGCTTGCATTATTATTCACAATTTTCCTTGATGTATTCAAGGAAAATCTCCACTTCAGGAGTTCATGGCCCTTTTCTTCACTCCTTACAGGAAGGCATTTTCCTCTCTCTCTCTCTCTCTCTATGAGATATTTTCGAGTGTGCAAAAAATCCTGTCAACAGAATCATGTAGCTGAGGGGAATTGAAAAGAGGATGGTCCACAAGTTCAAAGCTGGCTTTGCATTTAATACAATAATTTGATGTCTACTTATATATTGGTATGAGGCAGGGCCGAGGTAATTTAATTGAATCAATGATTCAAATTTAGTAATAAAGAAAGAGAAGCTTCAAAATCAATTTTTACGCACTGACATTAAAATATATGTTACGTTGATATTTTATAACGCTTCAATTAGGTTTCATTTCTTTTTCTTTTTCTTCATTTTCTGTCAAGTTTCAAACGTACCCTAAACAAACTCCAGCGATTTGAACTTCTCCCCTTATTCAAACAAAAAACTTTAAAAGAGAAATGCAACTTACTCGAATTAGCCAGTACTCTCATGGTCATTGATGGCAGCATAGTAATCAGGAGATTGAGAGGCAAAATCAGGAGTTTGGGACTCTGATTCTTGCAGATCAATGGAGATTTTACTTAAGAAACAGGAATATGAATTCTGAGTTAGTGCTTGTATATTAACTGGCATAGTTCTTGGGATTGAATCCCCGCAGTGGCAATGAATTTCTTGGGGTCTCAAAATGATACAGACCAGAGACGACAGAGGAAGGTATTTGGTTCAGAAGATGGAGGAGTGAACATTGTGGAGTTAAAGTCGGAAACATAGCAGGGCTTCTGAAGCTTACAAGAGGAGAGAATTTCGCTGTCATTAGATTGTGTGGCAACATGAGCCAAAGTCGGCAGAAAGACTCCATGTGAGTGGTTTGTGAGGTATTGCGTGCACTCGTTTGTTTACCTTGTATGCATCCTAAATATAGTGGTGTGGGTCCACCATTATCAAAACAACGAAAGTTGAGTCAATGAGTTGGGTCGAATCTGCTATTAGAACGTGGATTCACCCTCGGGGCTGGGGCCTATCTCTCCGATTGTTCGCTAAGATTAAGTTGTCATCTTTCCTTTATCATCATAAGTCAGGTATATAGGGTTATGTTCGAGTGACGTTAATCAATATTCGAGAGTTGATTTTGATAAGGGAAAGGAAACTTATTTTTTTATTCTCCTTCCATTTATTCTGATCTTAGTGATCAGAATCTTTATTTGTATGGAAGATAGTTTTAACATGACAGCTTGTGATGATGATGCTGGAGATGGCCCGTGGAACTACAGTTAAGCTACTGAGCAGAGGTTTGAGGAATAATTTCAAGGTCCCTATACTTCGGCCAAATTTCCATATTAAAAGTATATGCAAGTAATATGTGTGTGCGTGTGTGCACTCACGCTTAAAAATAAACAAACAAGTCTCCTTGCTTGTTTTCTGGACTCGGTTCAAGTTTTCTGATCTAGTTAAATCTTACTGTTAAGAATTATCTTCTAACTTTCTGCGTATACCTGAAAGAAACTTGCAAGTACAGTTTTATATTATCAAAGTAATGCATTTAATAGGTTTTTACATTTTTTTATCCCTCGGATGCTGTTGTCAATTTTTAGAAGGTGCCCTTTCATCCAATAATATTGTTTGAAGTATTTTTATTAGGAAGTCAGATCTGCTAAGATATGCTCATATGCCTGACATTGCTAGATTCAATCTTTTGGTTTTCTTTGTGTTTATTTGTAGTGCTGACAGATCACATTTAAAGAGGAAACTAGATCTTGAATTCGCACCTGAAGAATAATAGTCTATGTAAACACCTATGCAACCATATGGCCATCTGCTTGGAGCTTGCATTCTTTCCTTTGCCGAGGTATGAGATCAAGTTTTCTTGAAAACATTATACACTCTCTCTGTCTCACAAAAAGAGTCATTATTTGCAACTTTGAATGATATATTTTTATCCCATGGTAGTGACATTATGTCATTTTATACTACTCCCTACGTTCCACAATAAGAGTTCCATTTAGAAAAATTGCGAACTTTAAGGATATATTTTCATCCCGAAATGAAAATATATCCGAATTGCTGAAGCTTCTTTTGGACGCATGAGATGTTCCAAGCGCGACTGTTGGTTCTCGCGACTTTTGGGGTAATTTGTTTAGGCATTTAAACATATTATGAAGCTAGGTTAGGGTTTGGTTTACTGTCTTTGGGTGTTCTCCGTTTCGTCCACTTTTTTCGAGTACATCGTGTGTGTACACAGCTTTAAAAATATACCGAGTTTTGAGTTACCCAAAAAAATAGAAGATAAAAAATATTTTCATTTCCATAAATGTCCCTGATATAATGAGTATTTAGTTTAGTAGTGGTGGCATGATAATGGACTTTTCATGATAAACTTGTGCCAATTTATATCGTCATTAATCGAAGGACTTCTTTTGTGGAATAAAAATTCAACAAAAGAGGCTATTGTTGCGGAACCAAAAAAGAATCATCTATGTGACTGGAACTTTTATGGAACAAATTTGTTTTAACAAATGGGACTTTTTCTAATACTTGTGTTGCTTTTTCTATTTATATTTACTTTTTCAGTACCTTGTTGGTTGCAGCTCTCTGAACGAGGTAGGTGAATAACTATATCACAGGATTGGAGTCATCACCTGCCCACAAAATTTTAAGACACTGAAATTAACAACCCCTTCTGGTATTCTGCTGGTAAATGTATACTGGCCTGTAGGAGACATTTTTTAAGTTATTCACTATTTTTATTTATATTTTTTTCCCTGAAAATTTTCGATTGATGATTTTGAGAATAATTTTTATTTTTTTTTAATTTTTGACATATGATTCTGTTTGTAACTTGAGATTTGGACTTGAGAAATGTTGTGGCAAACACTGTTCTTACTTTCTATGAGTGCTACGATATATTGCCAAGTAACAAATAATATTACGATGATTTGGGAGATTTTTTGATTTTCTTTGATATATGAAACAGGGTTGAATTTTTACACATTTGCCTCCGGGTACTTTTCACTCGACTGATCAGTGGCCGTGATCATCCGGATTCCAGACTGTGAAACTAGGATAGTAAGAATTAGTACGATGCTTTGATACTGTTAAAAGTTTTTATCCATTCATGCTGAAAATTTCATTTCATCGGTGATATGCACCATTAATTTCAAAATATATAAGTATTATTGACTTTTGATATGTTGGCTTGTAATATTTTTAAATATAAAATTATATTAATTCATTAGTTACAAAAAATAAATAAATAATTTAAAGATTCAGATGAATTTATATTAATTTCAATTTGAAAATTTAAAATGTACCATTTTAAAGTCAATAATCTTCCTATAATAATTTGGGATGGGGAATTGGTATAAAGGTAAAAATTCATAGAAATGCATATAAGGTCAAAATTCAAAGTGTAACGCATGCCAGACAGGCATATGCTACTCAGCTGCGGACCTATGATAATTGTTATATACAGTATTACATAATAGTAAGAAAAATAAAATAGATAAAAGAAATCAAATGAAATAATATGATGCATATAATAAATATATTGCTGATAAATGAAAAGTCGACAATACAAGAAAGGGAACAAAAAACATACAACTTCATAAATCAGTCGAAATTGAGCAGACAGTAGTACCAAAAAATAGTCTCGACTCGGAAAAATCCGTTTGGCGAGAGTCGAACCCGAGTTTATTGATTGGTAGGCAGTAATCCTAACCGTTGGACTACAAACGCTGAAGATCGCACTAGTTTCCGTATAACATATATATATATATATGAATAAAATGACCAGTAGTTTATGTTTCATCAACAAAATATCTGCTAAAATAAAATAATGCTGTTGAATATATTCTCTTCATTCATCATTTTTTGTAAATAAAAGAATTCAAAGGTTCATTGAACAACAAGTTCAAACCATGTAGATTGATCTGAAGAATTTGATAACAACCAACTAACAAACCCATGTGAATCTCTATAATTAGTCATAACTTGCACTCCATCTTGCTACAGTAATCACATTAGTTTACGTTAGTTAAAATTCTAAAATTTGCTCTTCCCCTAAAAGACAAAAAGGTGGACATATATATATATATATATATATATATTGAGCTCATTTAGATATCCTGTGAGATGATATTATTTAAATATCTCACGCAATATTTATCGTTTAAATATTAATTGTGTAATTTTGAATCATATTTTTTTTATTATTAATATTAGTGGATGATAATTTTTGTATTGGGCCTCGCTACTACTATTAGTGGTAGATATTTCAAATACAAAAAATTAATATACACTATTATTAATAGCGAATGATCTTTATTCTTAACCACATAATTATTTCTTTAATGGTAAATATTGTTTGAGATATTTTTGGGGCTTCATCTAAGGAAAATGTGGGTGGAATCATTATCAAATTGCACAATGGGATAAGACCCTTATAGTCCAGTGATCCACTCTCGCTAGTGATTCTAATTATAATATGTGGCCCCACATGTCTTAGAAGATTGAATTATCTTCATTAGTTAGAAATAATAGCGGAAGCTAATCATTCATTTTAAATAAAAATAAATTTTCCTTATAACATAGTTCTTATTACGATGACAATTTCCACCAATTTCACTTACACTCAATTTCTACTTATTGATTAAAAAAACATCTTTTATCCAAAAATAAAATATTAAATAAATAAATTATAATAACGAAAAGTGTCAAGTCCATTCTCACCAAATAATAGCGGATGGATAACTTCTGCTGATGGGGTAGAATTGAAATTACTCCCCCTTGTCACAATTTTCAGCACATGCCACTGAAAGTAAGAGCGAAAGTCACTAAACCTCATTTGTTGGATCAAATACTAAAAGATTAAAAATTGGGGGGGGGGTGAATGCCATAGAAGTCTCATCTCAGTGTATAGCCGGATGAAACAAACATGCAAAAATCAACCAAAAGAAATTCAAAAGAGCGAGCTAATGGAAATGGTTTAAATGTCCCATTCAACTCAACCACCTCTTCCTCAACACTACCCCCATGCAAAACTCTCCACGACTGAGAGCAGGTATCTTATGTATATATTTATAATGATTTTATATAGAGAGAGATCTTCCACACTACCCACATTGGAAGTCTATGAAAGTGGGAGCAGGTAAAATAATGAAAAAATGGCTTCAGGAGTTGTTCGAAAGTTTGAAAAACACTCTGACATCGAATAATTGAGAACTCAAAAAATATAATTATGATGTAATGGCGGCCAAGAAGACCCCGACTTCTATTTAAATAACTTCGTCAGAAATGAGTGCAAGAGTCTCTCGTGGAGGAATATTAATTAATGTCCCACATCGCATGGTTGGGTGTTAAACAAGCCGATGGCTCGTTTAAAATTTGAGATCGATCTCGTTAAAGAATTTCGTTTGATTTAACAAGTCAAATTCGAGTTCGGTTCGATAAAAACTCGATAACATTAAATAATTTTGGATTATTTATAAAAAAAAAAAGACTATAATTTAGCTCGTTAAAAACTTGATAAGATTAAACGAGTCAAACTCAAATAGTAAAAAAAACTCATTTAACTAAATAAGCCGAGTTCAACTTGACATACTTGATTTGACTCATTTAACACATCTAATTATCGGTAACAAAATTTCCATCACGCTTGTCTTATAAGACTCGCGTTCGAAGGATTTCGAAGAAGGCTCCTGCAATCCATAATTAAAATACCACCGGGATGGTGAGTAGGATCGATCCGCTTCTAGAATGAAGTGAATAGCCAAATTCAAGATAGAATGTACGGAAAACGAAAAATATGATTATTAGTATTTTTACAAAGAAAATATGATATTTTCATAAATAATCTCATAGGAATGTGAATTTTATACATATAGTATTTTTTTTTGAGTGAGGATTATATGAAAATATCAATTTTTTTTGTAAAAATATCGCTTCCCTAACACCATATATTAGCATTATACTTTTGGTCTGATATGAATATGTATAAGCATTTATTCCTAATTTATTAGTAATTTATTCGTTGTTTATGAAAAACTCATTATATTTGATCTAGAACTTCTTTTGTAGTAGTAAATGATCCTAAGCTAGATCATAAAATGATCCTAAGCTAGATCATTAAATGATCCTGCATCGTTTTATTTACTGTAATATTATGGTGTCTCCTAAGGGTAAATTATTTTATTATAGAGTTTTAAAAACTTCCATGGCATTAGAACAACACACAATAAATTAAGCTCTTTTAACCACTTATTACGTGAGATTTTTGACTCATTATTATTATATAATTCTTGTGAGATTTGAATATTAATTGATTGAATATTGATATACTTATAAACTTGGTAGAGTCAATGCTACTATCCATTCCAAAAAAAAAAAAAAAATGTTCAAGGGAGTTTGTGTTCTCCCCCATGACCCCTCTATTATAATGAAAAGAGTTCCTAATGCTTTATTTTCTTTTTTCCTTCACTTTTACTGCAGTGACCTAATTGGAACTTCTTGCAGCACCCTTTAACAAGCTCACTGCTACTGTGTTCGGGTGTCCCTAAAGTAAAATCATTGACATGTTTGATTTTTAGACATGAATTAAGTCATTTATGACATCTTTCTAAATCTTTTGTCCTTGTAGGAGGTTTTTATATTCAAAAACTATAATTGATTAATACTTTCTATTATACTTTCCCCGCTTTCAAAATTTGAGATGTCAAATGATTTGTTTAATTAATTTGTTAAATCTTAATATTCAAGATCATAAATTTATTTTGTTTGACAAATAACTATAATTATTTTACATTTAGTAAAAATTACAACTAATTCTTGTATTGTTAATTTCAATACTTAAACGAATCCATACTATATAATTTCAATTTCAATATTTAACAAATTAACAAGAAAAATCGACAATCATAAATAATTTTGAAACATAAGAAGTATGATATAGACCATAAGAATTATACTAATTGTAACTACACAATAGCTCGGCCTTTAGCTTTCTACTTTGTTATATTTTTTCTTCAGAGGAATCTGCTTATACCTCATCCAGACACTAATGATGGATTCGGTTTTCTTGAGAAAAAGTTATCGAACGAAGTTTCACTTTGGAAGTGAGATGGGGTGAGAATAAAATAAAAGACGTGTGAATAATTATATTCATCAGTCTATAAGTGAGTTTTCACAATTCTGTCCTCAACTTTAATTTTAGTTCTAATTACACGTTCTATTCTTACATTCACTTTTTTTTTTTTGAATAAAAATTTATTTCATTTATTTTCCTCCAATGAATAGGAACTAAACACACCACAGTCATTATGACGCATGCTACCAGAGGAGCCCCTTGTGTATCAACGAGCTATAACCCAACTAGTACCTCCTCTCATCTTCTACCGAGAAACCATTGTCGAATTTCATATGGAATTTAAGAGAAAACATATTATTTTGTTGACTATATCTCCAATAATTCGTATAGTCGAATCTTTGTAGAATCAAGATTAGACTATACATTTTCTTCTTGTACGAGAAAACAGAATCAATTATATCATCATGATCATAACTTATACGTGTTGCACGCCAAGCTTTTTTGGGGATTAAGAAATCGACCTACCATAATCATCATAGGTACCAACAGTCATAATCATTGTTTTGTTAACAACTATTAGTTGCTTCGTTCCTTTCAAAGGAGAAAAACGCTATAGCCGGCCTACATTTTCCCCACATTATAAACTTGCAAAACTTACCTAAACAAATATAATTCAATAATTATTCACAATTTTCTTGAAAGTAACTTCAAAACATCCCTTTCACCAAATTTTGACATTATATTAAGCCTATTATTTCACCAAATGAATACTTGATTAATCATAGTGTGTCTTTAAGATTGTTCTTGTCGCTCTTATTAAATATGCATTAGATTTTTTCCGCTTAAAGAATTTCTGAAGGAGGAGTGTGTCGAGTTAAGATGTATGATCCCAGATTTGGCAGAAGCTTTAACAAGCATGCTGCACCGAAAAGATTTGGATATTTTGCTTATTTTGGATGCGTGGTTATGGCTTTGATCATTTGCACTGCATTCAAGCCTCGATTTCATCCCCAGTTAATTTGTAAGTCCTGAATTCAAAAATGATTTTTTTTGGTTATTACAATGTTAATACATCTAGGGTTGCGGGAGCTCAGCATGCACTAGTCCTACTTTGCAGATTGTACTACGTGCATAAGCAATTTACTATTTTACGTATATTGTATACACAAAATGCAAGATTGCTGACAATTTTGTCATGCTCAACTGCCATTTTCTCAAAAGTACTAATATGTGATTTAATCTTGTTGTTCATCCCAAAAAAATGGGAACAGATTTTCAATTTTGAGTTATTATTACTAGTAGATTAAGGTGTAGTATATATTTGGAGCTTAATTGATATTTTGTGATTGGTTCCATTACTAGCTGCTGCAATGAGTTTGCAACTGTCAACCAGTTCTGGTAAACAAGACACGGCAGTAGTCAAGGATATAATAATCTCACAGCCATTAGGTAGGTCTATGCATACCGCATTCATCCCACAAAAAGTGACAACTTTGTCCCTGAATAAGGATGGGAATTACGACTCATGCTAAGAAATGACTTCTGAGTTTTGAGTTGTTAATATTTGGCAATTCATCTTTTTCTTGCAGTAAATGAACAACTGTCAAGCAGTGCTAGTCTAGAAGACCAGGCAATTGTAAAGAATAAGGCCATGTCCAAACCATTGCAACTTTCAACCAGTGCTGATGTAGAAAACATGACTGTAGTCAACGATACAATCGTCTCCGAGCCATTAGGTATGGTGTACTTACTTATGCTCCGTCCATCCCACAATAATAGTCCCATTTTACCACCATGGTTTTTATAAGTAAATGCAGAAAAGATTTGGTTATTGCACTGCATTCAAGCCTCATTTTCATACCCACTTAATTTGTAAGCCCTGAAATCTCACTGGTTAAACTGCTAGTTCCACAATGAAAAAATGCTAATTCCACTACTAGGTCACACCATTTAACTTGATAAATAGAGCAAAATTGCTACAAATGGTGTCAAAAAAATGGGAAATTCAATGTATTCATGTAAGAGCTGATTTCGGATCTTTGGGTAATTAATTATACTAGCTTTTTACCACGTATCTATTGACACTTCATCTTTTTGTGGTCGGTTCCATCGATAGCTGCTGCAGTGAATTTACAACTTTCACCCGATAATATCATCTCCGAACCACTGGAATTATCAACCGGTGCTAGTCCAGGAGACATGGCTGTAGTCGAGGATACAATCGTCTCCAAGCCAGCAAGTAGGTGTACACTTACTTTCTTCCTCAGTTATTTTTTTTTTATATTTTTTTTTATTTTTGTGGTTGTAACCAATAACTGGTTTCTACTGCTAGCTGCTGCAGTGAATTTGCAATTGTCGACCAGTTCTGGTCAAGAAGACGTGACAATAGTCAACAATACAATAATCTCCGGACCAGTGGAATCATCATCAGCTAGCACTGCTGATCTAGAAGGAATAGCATTAGTAAATGATACAATCGTCTCCCAGCCATTAGGTAGGTTTACATACTCCCTTCATCCCACAGTGAGGGTCCTGTTTCTCAGATTTCTCCGTCTCAAAATGAGTCAAATTTCCAAAAATAGACCAAGAGTAAATTTCATTCTGAGCACCCTAAATATATCTAATATTTTCAATTGCACCCTATATTTTTATTTGTGTCAAACGGTACTTCTTAGCCATTATTTTTGTGTCATTTTGCACCATTCGAACAAAAATCCATTTAATCCGTTGACTCCGTCTAACATGTGCTTTGCACGTGATTTCCATTTTACCCTTAATAAAACCACGTGCAAAACACATGTATGACGGCGTTAAGCGATTAGACAGGTTTTTGTTTGGATGGTCAAAATGACACAAAAATAATAGCTAAGAGGTGCAGTTTGACACAAATAAAAATATAGGAGGCAATTTGAAACATTTGACATACTTAGGGGGCTCAAAATGGAATTTACTCAAAGACTAAAGAGTGTCATCAGGTTCTTGATAGCAATTTTATTCTTTGGATTGAATTATGAAGCTAAACGGGAAGCTGATAATTTCTGCATAAAGTGTGATTTTTTCACATGGGACTCTCATTCTAGGACGCAGACAGCAGGAATGCTACTGCAGTCCCGGTTAAGATCGGTTGGAAAACTGGAAAAGACACATAATATATAGCTCAATGGTTTTTGAATTATACTGATTTCAAGTCATTTCCGTGTTGCATGCAGCGATTAGACCATTGCAGATAAAGGCAGTATGTAGAGTTTCAGAGCCAGTATCAGATTACTGTGATATCAAAGGAGACATAAGAGTCCATCCAAATTCTTCCACCATTTTTATAGCTTCATCCCGAATTGACAACATTTCTGAAGAAAATAACACTTCATGGATTATAAGACCCTATGCCCGAAAAGGAAATGTAGGAGCAATGCAGAATGTCAAGCCATGGACTATCAAAGTGGTACAATCTCATGAAAACACTCCCACTTGCACTTCAAATCATAGTCTTCCAGCAATTTTTTTCTCCCTTGGAGGATATTCCGGAAACCATTTCCATGATTTGGGTGATATCGTAATCCCACTATATTCAACTTCGTGGAAATTTGATGGGGAGGTACATTTCCTTGCTACGGATTATAAATCTTGGTGGATTTCTAAATTTCGAGGAATTCTTGGAAAATTATCTACACATAAAGTGATTGATATCGATAAAGAAGAAGGAACTCAATGCTATAAAAGCATGATTGTTGGTCTTAAAAGCCGAAAAGAGCTTGGAATTGACACAAAAATGTTTCAGGACGAATTCTCCATGAAAGATTTCATGAAATTCTTAAGGTCAACATATTCGCTTAAGAGAGAAACCGCGATAACAATCAAAAAGGGTGAAAAAGAAAAGCCTCGATTAATGATAATATCGAGGAAAAGTTCTCGAATACTAATGAACGAACAGAAAGTTACTAAACTGGCTGAAAGTTTGGGATTTGAAGTCATCATAGCCGAGCCAACCCTATCGACAAATTTAACAAAGTTTGCAGAATTAGTGAATTCTTGTGATGTTTTGGTGGGAGTTCATGGAGCTGGATTAACTAACATGGTTTTTCTCCCAGAAAACGCAGTCTTAATCCAAATAGTTCCATTGGGAATTGAAGGGATTGCTATGCGTGATTTTGGAGATCCTGCAGTGGACATGAATATAAGGTATCTGGGGTATAAGATTAGGGCTAGAGAGAGCTCTTTGATTCAAGATTATTCACTTAATCATGAAGTTATTAGGAATCCCTTGTCCTTGCATCGAAAGGGATGGGATGCAATTAGATCCGTGTATTTGGATAGACAAAATGTAAGTGTTGATGTGCGTAGGTTTAGAGGCACATTGTTAAAAGCCCTGAAACTTCTGCTTCAGTGAAGTTTAGTTTCACAGTGTTCTTTTAAATTACATAGCCTTTTCTCAAGGGCAGGAAATAACTGGCTGGGCAGTTGTTTCTGGCAGATGCTTGCAGCAGATTCAAGGCGGTTGGCAAGCAATTTTCAGGCTGTCAGGGGCTGAAAATCCTCTTCTTGGTTGGGGGTGTCAAACACCAGCTTCTAGTAAATATTCAGTGTCTTAGGCACGAATTTTGGGTTAGACAATAATTGTTAGATTGTGGCCATTGTAGAGAGAGGCATGCTTTATTGAGTTGCGCAATAAAAAGGTTGGATTTTACCTGTAGATCATGCTTTCTATATTGTGCTTAATGCTTGTCATATATTGTCTCTGTTGGTGTGTGGAAATCAAACACTCGTGTCTGTGTGTGTGTGTGATTTTGACAGGTTGCTGGCTTAGCCGTGTGGCTTGGGCGCATCATTGGGAGGCTTTGGCGCCAAAAAAATTAGGCAAGAAATTCTACGGTGACAGTTGCCATGGCAGCCAATTATGTTTCAAGCCAGAGGTTAATGGCTAATCAAACAAAATGAGAGGTTCACAAATAACTGGGGTTCACCTCTTTAAAGCTCACTTGAACTCGTTTATACAACTAAATCAACTTTAATTGGTGAGTGAAAAGTATGTTTAACTTAACAAGTTTAGTTCAAGCATTAATAATTCGACTTGTGAAGAGTAACTAACATTGAATACTCAATTTGACTCATCTACAACTGCAAACAAGAGAACTCTTCATTAATAGCTCCAGTTGCACTCATCAAAAGCTTGCTCAAAATCGTTTATTTACTTGAACAATTCAAGCTATTATTTTTTTTATATATTTTTTATATATAATAAAACAGAGCTTGAATTCAAAATAAATCTGTTTAACCTAGTGAGATGAGTTTAAATAAGACTAACCTTGTTAAAAGCTCGCAAACATTCAAGGCTAGATTAGGCCAGGCAGTCTCCAATTCTACCAAATAATACCTGCTGCTCTTATCATTTTACACTCCCAAACATATTGTTTTTACTTGAGCATTTTGTACACAAAATTAGTACTTCTCGTGTTTCAAACAAAACATAGAAGCATTATTAACTTAAAAGTTGACTTTGAACATTTTTTATAATTTAAAATTTAGCATACTTATTTGATTATATAGTTAATACAATTATAAGAATCTCAAACTATTTAAAAAGTACTACTAGTTGCAAAAAACATATAATTTTTCTGTAAAATTCAAATAAATTCATATTAATTTAAATTTAAAAATGTTCAAAATCAACATTTAAATGTCTATATACTCATATATTTTGGAATGGAAATAATATAAAAATCTCAAATTAGTTACTTTCATTTCTGTACTTGAAAAATCCTTTCATTCCTTTCTTCTAAATTGGCCAAAGCAACAGCAATCTCTACAAGAGAGTATTAAACAAGGGGGCCAAATTTGAGTGTACTCGTTCTTCCGACTCTACATTACACCAAGTACATAAGTTACAAATGAAGGCAAAATGAAACAGCCATGAAATCGAATCAGCTACAACAGTTCTTCCAATTGGGTACCTGGAATTGCCGTCAAGATACCCAACTTGAATATCTTTGAAAGCCTGAGGTTTTGCTTTCAAATGGTGCAAGCCATGAACCCACAAACACAGCTAAGTAGGCCCACTGTTGAATCTTTCTTAAGCTGTATAAAGCTTGTGCTTTCTTAACCTATATATAGTAAGTGTAAAGTGCAGCCACCTTTGGCAGAAGAATGTTTGTATCAAAGAGTATCGTCGGAGCTGAGACATGCATCCTTGGTGCGTAAACATCAAAATTAGGATCACCAGCCTAAATATAATACTAATATATATACCTTTCCAATAATGTCTTCAATTCCGAGACCAAAAAATAATGGCTTGTTAGATGATAAAGCTTCCTGTCTGGCCAAAACTTGATGAAAAAATCTTGTTTCTCCACCTCCCATTTCACCAAAAAAATTCAATCTCAAAATTGCCCCCCTTCTCTGCTGAAGTTACATGTGAACAGGAGCAGCTACCTCCACTTTGTGGCATGAACTTGATGTTTCTTTTTGCTCTTCTTTAAAAGATCGACAGCTTTGTATGCTGACTGGCTATCTCCATCACCCAACCACTGTAGAGCCTCAGAGGCTGCATCTTTTTCCGCAAGTTTCTTACTTCCACATGGTTGACCAACAAAATCGAATCCATTAAAAATCACGGTGGAAATAAACTTGTTGTTTTTCAGCGGTTTCGTCTTGTAGGTGGGTGGGTCATAACCTGCCCTGCTAAGCATTGTCTGAAGGACATTTTTGGAATTATCACCACCACCACTAACACCAGCATTTAAGAGTTTGCCCTTTGGTAACTGTTTTGCTTCGTTTCTAAAGGGTTTTGGCACCTGATAAACAAATTTACCTTCACATGTATCATCCGCAACAACCAATCTTACTGCTTTCAGGAGTTCGTGGTGTTTGCTAATATCCAATTGTGGATTCAGAAGCTGCCATACATCATCAAGAAAGGAACACGCCATTAATTTGCTACGTGTACACACACACACACTCACACACGCTGTCGCCTCACTATCTGTGCAACACTTGTCCTCTTTTTGGATTTGTGGCCCAGATTTTAAGATGCATCAAATGTACGTACACACATTATATTCATATTTTAATATATTCATATGTTCAGTTTTAATTAAATTTAAAATATCAGGAGAACATAATATTCTAATATACTTTCCATACGTCTTTAATAATAATAATAATAATTAAAAATTAAAAAAATATATTGAAAGGTTGCACATGTTGTGGGATGGAGGGAGCACATATATCTCTGCCTTTGGATCATTCCACACATATGTATGTGCATGTGTCAGTGTCTGTGTGTGTGTTTGTATATTGTGAGAGAAAAAAGGGGAGGGTAAATACCTTCTTCTGAATGAGTTCTTCAAGCTCTTTCTTTAACCATATATATGTAGCAGCCAAAGAAGGTTCCATGAAAAACTCCAAGTATCCTCCTAACATTTTCAAATGTCCGTCCTACCAAAAAAGGGTAAATTTTTAGGAAACTTGATAATCTTAAGAAAAAATTGAAGGGCCCAATAGCAAGAAGTCTTGGAGAAACTTACTGTGCCCCCTCTGGAAATGTTTCCCCCAAACAAGAGAACCACAGAATCAGATACACCAGTTGAATCCCGCAAGAACACTGAATTTACTTTCATCTTTTCATTAAAAACTAGCCATGGATATGGAATTTTAGGTCCTTGCGCATTCACAGAATTCTGGACAGATTTTAAATTAAAAAATAAGAAAGAAAAAAGAAAAAGCAGAGCTTGTTAAAAGAGAATTAAGAAACCTACTTTCAAGCCTGTTCTGCATACTGAGAAACTAGTGAAAAGCAGCTAAAACACAAAGACGTACCGAGTGCAGAAGTACTAAACCGTCCTCCATTGTTTTCAGTAATGTCGACTTGTCCCTGTTCTGTTGTCGGAATTCCCATCAGTTTCTTAATTTGGATCATGGTTATAGAAAGTACAACTAACAAGTCTTAGGGCTTGTTTGGTAGTAGTCGTGTGATGTAGGACAATTAATAGAATTAATGAAAAAAAATAAAAAATAGAAAAAGATAAATTTTGCTTATTCTCGCAAAAAATCAGCCATACTGTAGTATGTTTTGAAGTCTCTCCGCAGAGATCCTTCGTGTCCGCAGACAAATAAAACCAAGGATTTACTCAAATCATAATATTCAACTCCCCTCATAATGAAATATTATAAGAGTTTAAATAGACGACAGCTGAAAAACGACTAAATAAAATCATATTTTAAAAGGAAACAAATCTCCTAATAATACTCTACTACCTTAAATAAACTTATGGACTATTCTAATTTAAAATATAATTAAAAACTACAATTACTTTTATCTAAATAATAAAATAAATAATTTATTTTCTTCCGCATCATCGTGGAAACTCACCAAATCACGGTTTGCAACTTAAATTCAACTTCAAATTTTTGTTGAAGTTGGATTTAAGCTGTAAACTCAAATTTTTGAACTTAAATTTAGTCTATCGCAATCTATTAAACATGACCTTTTACTGCATTCAAATGTCATAATCTCTCAACATTACTACTAAACGAGCACTTAATCCCAATAACCGAATAAAAAATATTTAAAAAACAAAAACAATTATTTAACGATTTCGTGACTCACCACAACAGAGCATATTCCGGGGAACAGACCCGCGCAAGTAATGGCTCGAACAAAATGCTCATCATAGCTCCACGCGTTGCAACTTTCCATGTCATCAACCAGACCAGTATCCTTGAGCAAATAAAAAAACTGCTTCCTAAGAGAATCTATTGCTTTCAGAGTTTGTGCAGAAAGGAAGTTCCTATAACAGTATTCATAGCCAGCATGATTTTTCTCAGCTTCCTTCCATCCATCATAGGCCCGAACAAGGGCAAGATGGTCACTGAAGTCACGGGCCGAGAATTGGGCCTTTGCAGACTCCGCAAGCTGCAAAATGCGAACAAGATTACACATAAATATTCATATACATACACGTGCAATAAATAATAATTCATAATAAAATGTAAAAAATTCAAGAAAAACAACCCACTAATACTAATTTAGGAAATATATAATACTCCATCTGCCCCAATATAAATGTCCTAATTTCTATTTCGGTCTGTGCCAATTTAAATGTCCCAGTTCCTTATTTGTGATCACTTTTGTCATAATCTACCAATGGTACCCTCAATTAATTATGTCCAATTTCATTGAAAATACCAAACAAACAAAAATGTAAAGTGCATAGGAAAAGGGAGAGAGAACTAGTGGAAAGAGAGAAGAGTTAAAACTAATATAAAAAATTAATTTGGAGAGGAAA
>JAUMHB010021171.1:5670-21510 GCA_032359685.1 Pittosporum tobira
CATGCAACATCACTATAGACTGACAGCTTTCGATTGTAAGTGCTAACTATTTGGTCACACCAAAATGTCATTTACTTTAGGCAAATATTATTATTCATATTATGATTAAAATTGTTGTTGTTATGAGTTTCACTATATCTCGTTTGGACATTCGCTTGCGAGTATCAAACCGTTGACTCATCAAAAGTATTTGTAAAACAATGAATTTTAGAGATATTTATTATAATGATTGTAAGATCATGTATTTTTTCAACAATCTCCATCTCACGCTTACGCACTCAAACAAGATTCTTTAATACTCTACGTACCTTCTCTTACGAGCTTTTCTTTAGTCAGATTTCATTATAAACCCTAACACCATTTGCTAATACTTTGAGGTCTATTCGAGATTCATTTGAAAGATCACCTATAAATATCAAACAACTGACCTACAAGTTTACCTAAAACTATAAATTTTGAAGGTACGAAACTCCCACTTTTTCAAACAAAAATACAAATACATAGTTAGCAAACAAGCTTACAGGGTGAATGGTACCATCAAATGGATGTCTCTGTCTATTGCTAGCTGCATTCTCCAAAAAGCATAAACTAATAGCGCCGGATACAACCCACAGTACACAAATTGAAAGGCCTAATCTCTTGAGCAACACTTGCATACAACTATGTAATCATTTTGAGATAAAAATAAAACGTAGGAGTGTCAATAGCTTGCTTAAGCCTTGGGCTTGACTCGATTAAGGCTCGGTTTGAGTTCATTAAAAAAAGTTCATTTAGTTTAACATGTCAATTTCGAGCTCAGCTTGATAACAGTAAATGTTTTTAATTTTTTCAAGAAAAACTCAAACTTGACTCGTTAAAAACTCAATAAGAGACTCATTTAAGTTAAACGAGTCGAGTTCGAAAAAAAAACTCATTTAACTAAAAGAATCAAGTTCAATGTCAATATGCTCGACTCAGCTCGACTTGTTTAACAACTCTAATAAAACATAAATCAATTGTCACTTTTTGTGAAATTGAATGAATATATTGAAGTATGCATTGAAGACAAAAATAAAATGGTTGTTAGTTAGATCAACGTGCATCGATCTTCCATGGCACCAAGCACGGCGCAACGAGCCTTTTTGACTTTGAAAAAGTACTCATTCATGCATGCTAAAAAGATACCATAGCATGTAAATAGACCTATTGACTTCAGAACTGGTCGTTAAGAAAACATACTTTCTATACTATGCCCTGATTAATCATGCTCAGTGAATCAAATAAACTAACATATGGTTTTTTTTTTTTTTTTTTTTTTAATTTCTTTCTTCTTTTTTTAGCAAAAAGGCAAAAAAAAAAAAAAATTATTAATTAAAAATATCAGAAACCAACATCCAAAAGAATTAGATCTTGAAATGATTCAACTTGATTACAATACATTGGACAAATCTTTAGTTCACTTCATGGTATGCTGGAGCCCAATGCCCCAATCCAAGTCTGCTCAAATAAACGAATGGAAGTTGAGTTTAGGTAAATGGGCTTCCCATCATTCTAAATTTCCTTTTGTTATTCAGTACATGATCAATGTGGCCCGGCCCAATGATACTAATTTCAAGGATGATATTATCTTAGGTTCCAATTAGAGACACGTTCAGAATTTTTTATTTTACGAAAATCTTAATTTTTAATAGGAGGCAGGTTGTACAAATTGTACAATATATACAACAGTATGTACACCTCTGTATATTATTTCACTATAATTAAATTATAACTGTTGTAATTAATTAAAAAGTATAATGTTTATTATGTTTAACGCTTAAAATGATTTAGCTCACGTTGTCCATTAGTAAATTACGCCTTTGTGAGTTTTCTATACAAGTAAAAGTAAAGAATT
Organism: Pittosporum tobira; assembly: GCA_032359685.1. Lineage (NCBI taxonomy): Eukaryota > Viridiplantae > Streptophyta > Magnoliopsida > Apiales > Pittosporaceae > Pittosporum > Pittosporum tobira. Next base: position 7,544 of record JAUMHB010021171.1, read on the forward strand.
TAAAGCCCAAAAACCAGGCCCAGTTAATACTAGCAGACCTTTTAAAACAAAAAGATCAGCGCACTCTTTACGCGAGGAGACCAAACCAACTTTCCACCAAAAGAAACCCGTTCGAGCTACAACCAAATGGATATGGGTCAAACCGTCTGACTGTCTGGTTTCATCGTATCTAAAACATTTGCCGCTTCCAGCAAATCTTGCAGAGAAGACACATAATATTCCTGGAATCTCTTTACGTTGTCCGATTCTACTCTGAAGCGCTTTCTGGGTGCCGATATTAATTACATATACCTACAAATATGAATTCAGGCGCAGAAAAAGAACGATTTTTGAAGGAGTTCGGGAACGATTATGGTTATTCAAATGCTCCCAAGAACATCGATGAGATTCGAGCTACCGAGTTCAAGAGACTAGACGGTCAGCTTCTGTGGTCTTCCTCTATTTCACCTCCTCTAATTTTTGACTCGCTTTCCAAGAAAATTGCGAACAAGGAATGATACTCCCTCTATAACGAAATTGGACACACATTTTGACCTTTTGGATTAATTTGCAATCCTTAAACTCTAAGCGAATTTATTTGATTTTGGCACAAACTATTATAAATATTACGAACTTATTAAATCCACTAATAATTACCGTAGTTAGTTACTTTGAACACTTAATGAATTCAGATAAATTTTTAATTTTTAGGATTTTCAAATTGTGTAAACAAGAAAGCGTATCTCAAATTCTGGATTGGAACAGAGGGAGTAGTATATTATAAATTGAACTTGGATTCAAGGTTTATGTGATGAATTATTGGCTATTTATAGTTATTTTTGGGTGTATTTGGAATGGGAATATGCAGGCTCTGTATACTTGGATCATGCTGGTGCAACTTTATACTCTGAGTCCCAAATGGAAGCAATCTTCAAGTCTCTTACCTCTACTGTTTATGGCAATCCCCGTATCCTTTTACACCTTAATTTTGCTCTTCGTATCTCTTAAGTTCTTCTCTAACACGTTTTCTTGTTTCAAGTCATTGCATTAAAGTGCTCATTGGTTGCACTACATTTGTGGACCAGATTCTATTGTTTGAAGCAATTCAAAGATATGTAATTTACGAAGTAAGGAGGCTTTGCGATGAGGCCCATGAGTATTTTTAAACAAACATCGTCTTTGGGAACCTCTTGTTGACAACATGAACTTTGTCATTAGATTCCACAACATTAGAAAGCTTGAATGCAATATTATCAAATTAGCTTACTTGAAAATATATCAAGTTTTCTATGTTCGCTACTTTCACTATATTTATTAGACTTTTAGCAGAAAAAGCATTTTGTGTATTCTAGGTTTTGATGGAATATGTATTTTGGTATACCTTAGCCATGGAAATTTAGATACCCAAAGTAATGCCAGCTTAGCCACTTCGGAAATTGTAAGAGAAGCTCGCCAACAGGTAACATGTGGTTTTGGTAGACTTTAACGCATTTCCTTTTGGTTTAGAGCACTGAAAATCTATGTTATTCTAATATTGGAGTGCATTTTTTTTTATATTAATGTAAAATGTTGAAATTTCTGAAACTATTTAAGCCATATACACATACATACATACATACATACATACATACATATAGACACACACACGCATATACATGCATATACATACATATATATATATATATATATATATATATATGAAGATGAAATAGAGATTTTGTTGTACTAAATTCGTTGAATTTTTTCTTTCAGTTTTTCTTTAAGTGGCTTTATTGATTTATGCATTCGGTGTGTGTTTCAATTTTGTCATTTCGACTGTATTGCTAAGTGGTGCAGGTGTTAAATTTCTGTAATGCTTCACCAAAAGAGTACAATTGCATATTTACTTCCGGGGCAACAGGAGCCCTTAAACTTGTTGGAGAAGCCTTTCCTTGGAGCAGTCAGAGCAGTTTTATGTATACGATGGAGAATCACAACAGTGTCCTTGGAATTCGAGAGTATCCTCTTACCATTGGATTGCCGTTTTATGGATCTGTTGTAAACTTCTTGTTTCTTTTTCTGTTGTAAAATAATCATATTTAAGTACTACCACTTGAATCTATAATTATTTATTTATTATTAAGTATGTCCTTGTGTTTTTTGGTTCCTTCAGATATGTCTGTCCTTAATTTTCTGATTTTCTAGATATGCACTCGGTAAAGGAGCTGCAGCCTTTGCAATAGATATTGAAGTGGCAGGACATGATAGTGGCTCAAGAAGCACTGGATCTTCCATTAAGGTGTCACAGCATGATGTACAAAGGAGAACTGAAGTTAAAATCATCGAAAAAGAGCCTATTGGTAATTCTCGAGTTTAATGATAATTAATGCAGCCCTGCAGAGCTGACTAAGACTAGCTCCCAGCAAGATTTTCGTATTAGTGTTTTCTATTATGCTTGTGTCTACATATTTATATGATTCAATTTACGCTTGAGAGCGAGACCAGGCTACAGCCAACTATTGTTATCCATTTTTCACTGGTTTCTTGTTTTGAATTTGCTGGTTATTTATAGAAACAAATCTGATACTCCCTCCGTTCAACAAATAAGTGTACACTGGAATTTTGACGGATCTGAAGAAATGTGTTGACTAATGAAAGAATTATCTAAATTGCCCTTATTGTTGGAGTTTTAGATGGTGAAGTAGTGGTTGGAGTGGCGGACTATATTTATTTGATAAAGGGTAAATTAGACAATTTGCTTCATTAAACTCTCCTAAAGAGGAAATGTTGCAATTTTTTAGGACATCCAAAAGAGGAAAGTATTGCAATCTTTTTGGGACCGAGAAAGTATTAATTGACAATATTACGTCATACTTATCCCTATCACCTGATACTGTCTCCTTAGTTTGTGTTTCTGGTTACAAACTTGCAATCACTTTTTAGTTTCGAAAGTGTCAGATTGAGCTACTTACTTATATCTAACTGGTACTTTGGTTATCACAGGTAATGCCTGCAACTTATTTGCTTTTCCATCTGAGTGCAATTTCTCAGGTGTGAAATTTAACCTTGATTTGGTGAACACTGTTAAGGAAGATTCACAGAGATTATTGGGAGCCTCTCCATATTGCAAGTATGCCAGTTTAGCTACCAGTTTTTCCATTTAGTTAATAATTCTTATAACAACTCTAAATTTGGGTCAATATTTTTAGAACTTTTTGTTAAAATTGTCTTAGTTGGAGTTTTTTATCAGTTACCTGGCTTGATGATTGGAACCAGGGGAAGCTGGATGGTTCTCATTGATGCTGCAAAAGGATGTGCAACGGAGCCACCGGATTTATCCAAGTATAAGGCAGACTTTGTTGTCATGTCATTCTACAAGGTGTCTATCTATCCATAACTTTATTAGATGTCCAACTTAGAGGCGACATTTGATATATTTGTATTATTAATGAGCCTTGATGATTTGTCCCTTCGTCATTCATTTGTTTACCCTCTCTTTCTAGCTATTTGGCTATCCAACTGGACTTGGAGCTCTCATTGTTGGAAATGGTAAGCAGCTGATTTCAAAAGTAGTTTATACAGTATAATATTTTCTTTTAACACAGCATGCTTTGTACTATAATAGGAATGAATGGCTTACTGTTATCTCTTTGTTTATGCGTGAAGTTGAATGGCTTTGTAATTTTGTTGGATTTTGAGGTCTGAATTCTGTTTACCTTTTTTTTGGATAAGTATGTTTCAATTACTGAGACTAAGACATTAAGGAAGTTGACACTGTCTCTTGCTATAAAATATAAATAATTATACTGCGTAAATACAACTCCACTTTGAATCATGTACATATCTGTTAGCCAAAAGAAAATAAATTGATTCTCCTCCTAGGGCCTGCTTTTTCTAACTATTTATATTTACAGATGCAGTGAAGTTACTGAAGAAATCCTACTTTAGTGGAGGTTTGTGCTTGGATCCTTTTTGCTAATGGTATTTGGATTTGATAGAGATGCTACTTTCCTGAAATGTTGACTTTTTCCCAGGCACAGTGGCTGCATCAATTGCGGACATTGACTTTGTCAAAAGAAGAGAAGGTGCTGAGGAGTCTTTTGAAGATGGCACCATATCATTCTTGAGCATAGCTTCCATTCACCATGGATTTAACATACTCAATACTTTAACCATCTCGGCTATATTGCGGTTCGTTAAGAGTTCTTTTTTTTAATTTGTTTTTTGGGTTTATGAATGGGAAAGTTTGATAGTTGTTAGACATGCAATTGACAAGCAGTAACAATTTGATTTGTATGCCGTATTTATTTAGGGAAACATACTTCCGTCTTTGGTTTTGTACCTTATCAATTTAGTTGAAAATATGATCCTAATATCTTGTTACTTTGTAGGCATACATCGTCACTTGCCACATATGTGAGGAATATGCTTTTGAACCTAAGGCATGATAATGGGAACAATTCCTGCATAATTTATGGAGTACAAAATTCGAAGGTGAGATAAACAAAATTATCTCATTTATTAAACTTACTCACACAAACTGATGCACCTTACCCTCTTATTCAGACATTACTTATTTCTGTTTTCTTATCTACTAGTATTATGCTTATAGGACTTGGATAGTTCCTGGAACTGAATTTCAAATCTGAATTAGTAGCCAAATTCCACTAATATCAAAAAGAACTCGGTTGGTTTTATCTGGAGAGAGGAAAGTGTAGAGCCCCACTTCTCCGTGTACTAACATTAATTTACATGTCACTGTGCTACTGCATAAAACTGCATTTTCTGTGAATTTTACATTTTCCCCAAGGATTTTGGAAGACTTCTAACGTTGGTTGGACAATCCTCTTTAGATACCATGTAATGCATTGGGTCCAACGGTTTCATTTAATTTGAAAAGGCCAGATGGGTCTTGGGTTGGCTACCATGAGGTGGAAAAACTGGCCTCTTTAAATGAAATCCAACTACGGGTAAGGAATGGTAACCTGATTATATTTTTTCTTATTCTATTGATAAAAAGATGTATACATTTTTAATTTTCTATCAAATCTTATGTCAGCAAAAATATTTTCATTAGTGTCAATGGATTAGTAACTAAGCCGCCTTTCTTGTGTAGACAGGATGCTTTTGCAATCCTGGTGCATGTGCAAAGTATCTTGGTTTGTCTCACTCAGATTTTTTTTCCAATATTGAGGTACTTCTCATCCTTTTGCTGAATTTGCCCGTTGATTATCTTCAAGTAAAAGTGCATCTTTTGACATCCATACATTCGGTTGATCCAGGCTGGGCATGTTTGCTGGGATGATCACGATATATTGCATGGAAAACCAACTGGTGCCGTTAGAGTATCCTTTGGTTATATGTCAACATTTGAAGATGCCTGGGTAATTGTTCTTTATCTTATAAGGACATGTCACTTAATTTTATAGTTGCCCTTTTTTGCTCTTTTTAAACTCCATTCCAATTGGTGTGCAGAAGTTTTTAAGATTCATAGTAAGTTCCTTTGTAACGTTGCCTTCTCAGTCTGGTCAGTCATATTTACCAAGACTAAACTCCATCCGTCCAACTGAAGGTCACTTCTCCTTTCCATTTAACCATTTACCCTGCTGCATTTGAAAGTTATCTTGCCTGTATTCATTTTTCTTGTTATTTATCCTTAGAAATGTACATGATTCAAATTGCAGGCCTTGAAGGAACTGCGAGATACTACCTGAAGTCAATAACAATCTATCCAATTAAGTCATGTGGGGGTTTCAGGGTGGAAAATTGGCCCTTAAGCAGTACTGGTAGCTATTTGTAAGATGCATATTGTACAAGCCTTATGTTATACTCCCTCTGTCCCAAAAAGGATGAGTAAAATGTCAAAAGTACGAAAATTAAGGAAACTAACTTTTTAGTAGAGTATTTTTTTTGACAAAATTGTCTTTGCAAGTGTATTTTATAATGATAGAGAGAGAAAAAGAGAGTTTTGATGTGACATAAAGTGAGGATAAAAAAATAATTATATACTAAAAGTGGTAAATTAAGTCATTCTTTTTGGGACGATGAAAAGGGAACTTGGGCTCATTCTTTTTAGGACAAAGGGAGTAGATGAATTCCATGTTAAAACTTAAAAACATTGGGAATGGAAAAAATGATAAAAGAAATAGTTTTCACAGAAGACATAACTGCTTTAGGAGCTTATGGTAAATGACTAAATGGCAATGAAAAGTATTACAGAAAGGATGTGAGCACTTTGATCTATGCATAATACTCCCTCTACTTCAAATAATGAGAGTATTATTGACTTTAATGAACTGTTTGAAAATTATTTTTTGTTGCAAAAAATAATTTCGTGAATACTCAAATGGATTCATGTTAATTTGAATTTGAAAATGTTCAATATCAACATAAGAGTAATGCTCTTATATTTTGGAAATGAGGTAGTATATATTATCATGTGCCATGTCCACTTACTATATGAACTGCTCTTATATTTTCACTGTTTTAGAAGGCATTGGTTTTGCAAGGACCATAATTTGATGACAAGGACAGCTGGGTTCTTTTCCTGTGATCCTAGCTCTTACTGAAACTATCGTTAGGTTTTATTTGCTGGTAGAAGGTTTCAGTAGTGTTCTCGATCAAATATATGAAGTTCACTAAGTTCACAATGCATACCGGACTTGCTCTCTATGTCACATTAGTGTCTCAGTTTTTTCCGTTACAAACTTTACAGGATTTCTACATGATCGAGAATGGATTCTCAAAAGCACTAGTGGTGACATTCTAACCCAAAAAAAGGTTACTTATTTGTGGGCGTTGCATTTAATAATTTATGTAAAAACGTGTTATATATTTGTTGCCATCTAAGTTATCTGCCTTTGATTTGGTAGGTTCCAGAAATGTACTATATCAGTACATTGATCGACCTCAATTTGGGGATACTATTTGTAGAGTCCCCTTGCTGCAAGCAGAAACTGCAGATTGAACTTAATTCAGATTCTTCTTTTGCTGGAAGTCATGAAATGGATATACATAATCAGAGGTGTGGGATTAATATTTTTTCTCTTAAAATGTATTTTATATTTTGTTCTCCCCTATAGCTGGCGTGCAGTTACTTTCAAATTTTGTGCACCACAAGAACCTTCATTGCATGTATAAGTAACATGGTTGAACTCACAGTACATGTCTCGAGCCTGCTTATTTAAGCCACATCTACTCATTAATCTTTATAATAGTCAAATTTAAATGTGATAGTTAAATTTCTCTTTGCTTCTGGATTTACTAGTTTGGGATAAATGGCGTAGTTGATTTGAGTTTGGTTATCTGTTGAAATGTTGAATGGTTTATCATTGCCTGGATTTTGATAATGAAGTTTGATCTTTTTTCCAAATAGGTATGAAGTCCAGGGTTATGGTAACGAGGTTGACAGTTGGTTTGGCAATGCCATAGGGCGACCTTGTACTTTATTAAGAAGTTCTGGTTCGAACAATTCTCTCTGTTCAAACCAGAACAGAAGCTTAGGGACAGCGTGCGGAGATGCTAAGAGCAGATTAAGTTTTGTCAATGAAGCGCCATTTTTGCTGATATCCGAGGAAAGTGTATCTGATCTCAACAGCAGGTTAAGTTCAAGTATGTTCTGACTTCTTATCTAGTCCTTTCTCGCCAGGTGTTGCTTTATGCCATTTAATTAAAAGAATCCTCTAGATTATTCTGTTACCTACCACCCGTAATTTTCTTTCCTTCTGAAGTCTTTGTTTTCAGCTGTGTTGAGATTCATCTATAAACCTAAATTGAAACACTTAACTAGAGCTATGTCTGGAAAGTGGAAATGAACTTACATGATAATTTATTGGTAGGAGATCTACAGAAAGGCTCTTATGGACCACCTGTCCAAGTTGATCCGATGAGATTTCGTCCGAACCTTGTCATTGCTGGTGGCGAGCCATATGCAGAAGATGGATGGGAAAGTATTAAAATTGGGAATAAATATTTTACTGTAAGTTGCCTACTTCCACGGAACTTTGAATATCAATAAAGTAGATAGAGAATTGCCTAAGATGGCAGTTTAATGACACTAGCAACAAATTGAACCTTGTGTTATTGTAGAAATCTATATAGGTGCTGCTCCAACAGTAACTCGAAATTTGAGAAATCGTCAAATTCAAAATTGACATAAACTCATTGGAACTTTGCAAACAAAATTATAATTATTGCTAAACAGAGTATTTAAACGTACTACTTGTTTTGAAATTCATTTTTTTCAAAATTTAGATAACATAGTTTTGAATTAGGGTTTTGCAAATTGACTTCAGAGAATAAAAAATGAACTCTTTTTGTGGAACGGAATGAATAAATGGCTATATGAGTATATGATACTCATATGAGATGTCATCTTTATTCAATTCTTAGGCACCGAGTTAAGCAAGAACCTCTCACTCCGTTTATTCATTTCTGTGAGTGGGTTTTCTATTACCACTATTTATTTGTGCCCTATTTGTATGCAGTCGTTGGGTGGTTGCAATCGTTGCCATATGATCAATTTGACTTCTCAAGGGGGAGAGGTGCAGCGTCTAAAAGAACCTTTACTTACGTTAGCAGCTTACAGGAGAATGAAGGTAAGCCAGGAATATTACTCGGAAGTTCTCACTTTCTCAGTAACTCTTGGTTTTATATGTGTGTGAAAACATTCTCTTGGAACAGGGGGAGATATTGTTTGGGATACTACTGAGATACAAGGATAGCAATAAAGTTGGGCACGAAAGTCTGCGGCTTCAAGTGGGAGAACAATTATATCCAAATGCAGATCAACACAGTTTGAATTCACCTGAGCAGGATATAGAAAATGGTACGAAATCAGATGTGTGAATAAGAAATTGTTGAGAATACCTGTAGTGACGCGAGATGTTTACAGGAAAAGACAGACGAGCAAGGAATACTAAGTTCCATAATGTAACTACATATCTGTGATCTTGTTTTAAATGATTTCTTTTAGAATGCATGTAATCGTAAATTTAATAATCTGGAGGTTTTAGTCTTGAGTGTGAGTTCTTTTTGTACCTATAACCGTGGGGAGTCTTCTTGTCATGGCAGCAAAACATGATGCAACACCTCCCTTTTCTTTTCTTTTTTCAAGTATTAATTTGCAAATATCATTCTTTTCTGTTATTTCATAGGTAAGTTTTTGCTTGATCTCAATCATGCAGGTAGCACTTAGCTCAACGATGGTTCGTTTTGCCTTGCCACTGTAGGTCAAATTGGAAAAATAAATTCACTATTTTTCTTGCGAGTCCCAGACAAGCCCAAGTAATAGGGCACTTACATTTCAATGGCATGATGGTAATTGTATTTTTAAGCGGCATTTTCTTTTTTTTTTCTTTTTTTCTTTTTTTTTAAATCCATGGTTGCCATATTTTCTTGTTATATACATGAGGACGTTTGAATATATTTCCTTACATCCTAAAGTAAGTATTTATGATCGAGCAGTATTCCATACTAGGAATGAAATAAGATCCGTTGTTGTAAGTAGAGGGGGATTATTTATTTTTAAAAAATTAATTTGGTATATTATTAAAATAAAATAAAAATACATTTATTTAATTATAATAAATAAATGTATTTTTATTTCAAAGTATAAAAGTAAAATGAGTTTTTATTTTATTAAGCAACATGAATTTAAAACACACTTTTATTCAAAATTTGATTATTTTTTAATGCCTCTCTTCCTCTATAATATCTCTTTCAAAAAAATTTCCAAAACGCCAAAATTGTTAAAGACTTACCCTATTAATATTTTATTATGTAATGTATGTATTGGATTATTGAATTTTTATTTATTTATTTTACTCTTGTAGTCATAATTTTTCTAAACAACGTCTATTATGAAATATTTAAGAATATAAATTAACTAAGGGTCTGTCTGATGAAATTGAAAATTAAGTTCTAAAAAATTTAAGAGGCTGAATAATGAACTAAAAATTTTAAGTTGTTGAATTTTAAATAATGGAACATCAATTTTGTGAGCTAAAAATTAAGTACATGTTTAGCTAAGTCCTTTGACAACTAGCATAATGTGATATTAGAAATGTTTAAATTTATAATAGTAATTTGTTATAACCCAAAAAGAACTTTAAATATATGAATTAATAATTGCGTAAAAAATAAAATATTCAAAAACCCATAAAATATAATATTTTGGGTAATTTTGAATTTCAATTGTTAAATTTTAAATCATGGTGGCATCCTGCATTAAGCATTCAGCAATTAAGTCATGTTACTGAACTTAAAATTTTTTAAGCTTAATATTTCAAGAAACTTAATTATTAAGTGTCCAGACCTTGAGTTATTAAACATACTTAATTAGCTTAAAATTTAATATATTTAGATTAAGTTGCTGAATTGTGTTATAAAACACACCCTAAACTCATGTGGATAATATATAAATAGTGAATTGTTTTGATTTTGGACTCAAACAGATAAATATTTCTATTAATATTTACATTTTTAACAAAATACACTTATATCTTAAAATAATAGGAGTATAATTTTAAAAATTATAAATTATTCAAAAATCTTATAGGTTATAGGAAATATTTTTTTACTTAAATAAATTCTAGTCAATTTTGATTTAGAAAAAGGAAGGGATACATAATGATTATTTTAACAAGTAGGTACTCCATATGTCTTATAAAGAAAGTTGATAATTTTTTATTTATATGTTATAGGTTCTATTATATTAAATATACAATGTATATATAAAATTTTAGAATGTCTTAAAATTTATGTTAAAAATTATTTTAAAAATTATAATTTATTTTTCAATACGTAGATAGAAAAGAGTACACAACAATAATAATAAATTATTATTATTATGATTATTAATCATAATAATAGGAGTAATAAATTTTGCGAGTTATAATTTCAAATTCTTTGACTCAAGACTTTGACCTAACATTTTCTATCCATCTCCGCCATTTTTGTCTCTGTTGCTAGGACTTCTGTATTGACTTGTCCGAGAGATAGAAATTAAAAAAGTCTTGGCACGTGACCAAGAATACATTTATTCTCCTCTTCTAGTACGATCTTCTTTCTCTAAAATGCTATTTTTATTGTGTAATTATTCAAAATTTATTAGCAAACTCACATTGGAGTGAGAGATCTTACAGTATCATTCTTTTTATTTAAAAGGCTCTAATTTAATATTTTGTTTAAGGGGTATCGAAAATTTTCATTAAGGTTCGAATTGGAGATTTATTTTTTTTTTACCAGGTACGTGTTATATGGTCCTATTTAACACAATTTATTTGAAAGTAATAATAATATATTTATTAATTTAAATAAATTATAAATATTTATTAATTATTTTAAATAAATTAAAAATATTATAATTTTAAAATTATTTAAAGAAAATATTTTTAAATAATTTATTTTTAAAAAATTATAAAATGCTAAAATAAGCCGTCAAACAGGGTCTACGCCTATCTACTTAAGGGAGTAACAATCTTCAAGGCAACACACACTTGTATGCGTCACATACTCGTTGTTACTATGTTCTTGCATATATATGCTCTTTTCGTATCAATTTTATTACAATGTTTGATTTTTAATAAATTTAAAATAATACATTTGATTATAATATTTTTTTTTGTAATTTATATTATTTTTTAAATAATTTAATATTTTCACAATTATAATAAATTATCATAAATTTAAAATCAAAAATATTAAAAATTAATTTCTTAAAATTAATAATATTCTTATATTGAAAAGGAGATGGTATGTCATTCGGCAATTAAATAAGACATGTTATATTCATTTATACCTGAGTCTGTGTGTCTTAATTAGTTTCTTGCGAGTGCAAGATTTCAAGTCTTTCAACCTTTTTTGAAGAGTTACTTTTTTGGGACGTTCTTATTTATTTATATTAATTTACTTATTACTCGTGACTTCCCAATTTACTTGTAATCACTTAGTCCACTTTACTTGTAATCCAATTTATCTTATTTTATCAAATAATATAATTCATCACTTTAATTATTATTTAATTATTTAAAATTCGAACAATAAAAATAATTTTCTCAAAATAATTATATTTTTCTAAAATATGTAAAAAGTCTATTTTGTAATTTTTGTGGGGTGAAAAGAAAGAGTGTGAGTGTGTATACTCTTTCACTTAGTTCTACAGTTTTTGTAACATTGGACTCTTTACGTATATTAAAAGAAATGTGACTATAGAGTAATTATCAAAATTATCCTTATATTTTTGAATTAGTAAAGCGGAAGATATTAAGTGTGAAAAAAAAAAAAAAAAAAAAAAAAAGAAGGTGGTATCATTTTTGGTATCATTTTGACATTTCATAATCAAGTAATTAAAAAGAAAAATAAAAGTTGATAGAAAATCTATTTTTTGTATATACTCTACAGACTTTCGTGGCATTTGTTTACTTGGTACAAAATGATTGGATCATAATCTTAATAATTTTGACAATATAATAAATTATTTGATTTCAAATTTCCAGTATAATGCTTCAAAAAGAAAAGGCTTATGAAGAATTCATTTTCTGGTTTCAGAAACTTTGAATTATATGCTATCCCACCGAAAAGATAAAAAAAAAAAAAAAAAAATTAAAAAAAAAAAAAAAAAAAGGAAAAAAAATTGAAAGTTAAAAGAAAATGGTTAGGGACGTATGGAGCTTTCGGTGGGCCCAGGTTGCGGTTGAAAGACACGAACGAAAAAGGACGCAGTTGGGGTTCCTGCTCTCTTCCTCCAATATCCGTTGGCCAAATTAACTCAAGGTGAGCTTCGATTCATTGCTTGATTCGATGTTTCTTAGTACACATATGAATCAATATTTCCTCATTATAAAATGTGATTGTTTTCGGTAGATGTCTTACAGAGAAGGAAGGTAGGTAGGCTATGTTCCCAACTTTCATTAATCTAAATCAATTTATTTACATCATTTTGATTTTTATTTATTTTTTTAAATAAAAACATCACCAAAATTATAGAACATTCAAAATTATGCCACGAAGAGAGTATAGAGTAATTTAATTGTGCTTCTTTCATAGTTTTTCTAGAAGCAAGTCATACAATAAACACAAGTTTGAATTGAAACAAATGAATGATAGAAGTTGAGACAAAAATACAAGACCATACAATATTATTATTATTATTTTTATTATTATTATTATTATTATTATTGTGGACTTGATTATCTACAATTCACGTAAGGCTGAAACCCAATTGGAAGTAGTCCATTTCCATCTCCTGGCCATCACACCGGAACAGAGAGAGAGAGAGAGAGATGGCACTCTCCGTGCAATTTGGCATTTAATACGAAAGGTACTCATTTTTAATAAAAGTAATTATTCCATAAATAAATATTGTATATTTTCTATGTCAAAATAGATAGTCTATTTTTAAAATTTAAAAAAAATATTTTTTCATAATAAACTACTCCATAAGAGTATATGTTCATTTTGGAGTTATTGTCAATAGTAGAATATGATTATTTTTAATTAAATTTTTAAAAGAGAAAACTTAAGATTTTCTTTGTTACGCCTTAAAATTTATTTGCTAACTCAAATAAACTATAAATTCTAGGAGGGAGGAACACCACTTTTTTTAATTTATGCATTATTTATGTTTAAATAAATAATCTTAAATTATAAAAAATAAATTATATAAACCGATTAAATTGATCACGTGAGCTTACTTGATTATATAGTCAGTCATAAAACGAACTCATTGGAAGAGAGAATTCATTGCATTCACAAACAAGTTACACATAATACAGCTATGTATTTTCTTTACATTATTGATGAATTTGTCAAATGGTAACAGTAATTTTAGTAATTGCTTGGTCAGCCTTTAGACTATTGCGGAATGGGATTGTCAAACCCTGGGACCCCCGGTATGCTACGTAATTGATGTTGTCTTGGACCTATATGGTGCTCTTAATTCCTCGAGACTTCAAGAATTTCTTATTCTTATTCTTATTATTATTATTATTATTATTATTATTATTATT
>JAUMHB010021182.1:0-11622 GCA_032359685.1 Pittosporum tobira
TCTAAGAATCCTATTACCATAAGAAATCTATTACCATAATAATACTATAAATATAATATTAATTATATTTAACAGATAAACAAGAATTTTTATAAGGCTAATAATAACAAATCATGACTTTTACGTGGGCCTGAAGTGGCCCTATGTCAACGAAGACGAGATGACCCAACAAGTGCTCTTGGGACAGTGAACTGAGAGTTGATTTTGGCCCTGGTGTCCTAAACTGATAGTAGTGATGGCCAAGCTAAGATGACCCAACATGTGTTCCTGGGCCATTGAGTTACAGGCTCTAGTATAAATCGTTAGGTCAAAGGCAGTAAATATTACATTTTAAGGGGGATATATGGTTACATCTTTATATCCTCAATATGGACTTCTCATTGGATTGGAACGCGAATTTTAAATGGCCAGTTGAGGGTGTTAAAAGAATATCCTATGTAGCAAACTTACCCCTTAAGTTTTGCTCCATATTCGCATACTTACAATTTCTTACCTACGTTCTAGGGTCACGGTTACCACTTTTCTATTGATGGAGGACAAGTATCAAATGCTCCTTGGAACAACATTTCTCTCCAAAGCTTTCAGGTATACACCAATGAGCATGATGATCTGTCTCCCCATTTCTTCTGAATGAAATTTCTTAGTAAAGTCATTCTTCACTTTATAGATCCAATTAATTTATCCTCCTAACATCATCTTATTTTGACAGCCGGCCCTCAATTATCTTGACTACCCATATCCGATTCAAGTTTTAGTTGAGTACGTAGTCTATATTCAATTTTTTAATCCTTCCACTGTGGTCTTTATATAGCAATGTTATTTCGTTCAGAATTATGGCATGTCAATGCTTTCTTGACTTGGTTATATGCTTTCTTCTGCCTTGACTTAATACATAGTATATACGTAATCTTTATGTATTCGCATATGTTAGTTTGAAGGAAACGTCGTATAGCGGAGGAGGGAACATCACATTCAATGGATCTCTTGAAGACAATGCAACATTCACAGCAAGGCTCTTTGAAGGAGAACTTCTTTTTGGGAGATTACCCGTCCATTTTACATATTCTGTAAGCCATCATATATATATATTTGTAGATATAACTGGTAAACTTGAAAAATATTACATCATTTTATATTATTATTATTAAAAATGATATTTTTTTTTTTTGCCGAACCAGTTTTTCTTTTGAGATAAGACTCCTACTGTAAATTGATACTCTTTAGTTTTGTGAAACATATATGTGGTAGTATCTCAATTTAATTATGCAGGTGAAATCGGATGGGAACTCTAAGGTGGGCCTTTCTCTCGAGTTCTCTTCTCCCAAGTGCGAGAAGAAATCAGTGCTACTTGCATCCTGGGGAGATACATTGGTAACCATGAACCGCTTCTCAAGCAAATTCAGTAACGTAATTATGCCACTCCAAGTCATAAAGGTGGACTCCGTGTCCGGATGGATCATACAAGAAGGCGCCATTTCAATGGAAGGTCACACATTAACCAGAATTAATGCAGTTTGCTACAATTCAAATTCTTCTATTCACAACCTGGAAAAGCAATCAGACTACTATGCAGTTCTTGGACATATCAGAGCTAAAACTGAAGCAGAAAATTCAGATTTTCCTCCACCTTCATCGTGGCTAGTCGATGGTGACTATATTAAATGGACTTCAGATTCTCAGGGTTCCAAAATTCTCAGTGTTAAGCTCAGCTGGACTTTGATCGATGGAAATCCTTCACGCTTCCCAGGGTACAATATTTACATCGACAAACAAGCAAATGCAATTGGAGAACTCCAAGAAAATGTAGAGTATCTTGGAGTGGCAAAAGTCGAAGCATTTTATGTTTCCGATCTTGTGTTTCCTTCTGGCTCTTCTGCTGTCAATTTCATCATCCAGGTGTGTGGTGCTGATGGGGTTTGCCAGAAGCTAAGTGATTCTCCATCTTTTCGGTTATCGATTGAAGATTCGTGAACTATGTTGTTTTCTTGCGTGGTGTGTTTCTCTTGGAAAATGGCAAATTTCTCTTATTTAATTACAAAATAAATAATGTGTGAAGAAAATTATAAGTTTGAATTGCATGTATTGCAAATAATAAAGGTGAAAAGTTAGTTACTTGTAAAATAAATAATAGGTGAATCACCCTTGGTATTGTATCATAACAATCACTATATTGCACAATAAGAGCAATGCTATTGGTATAAAATTGTTCATAAGTAGCTTCTCGTAGGTTTCCAAACTTGAGGTGTTGAATTGCAAAACTGATCAAACCACATGTTGTTCCCTGTAGTTTTTAGCTTTTACATATTCCAGGCCCCAAAAAGTCCAAAAGCATGTGGAAACCGGAAAGTACCAAATCATAAACAAGAGAACCCGCGTATTCGTTCATCTACAAAAGCGATATATATATATATATATATATATATTGCCAGTAGTATATATATATATATATATATATATATTTTGCCATTAGACACAACTGCTCTTTAACTATTTTATAATTTTGACTAACTTAATTAGTTTTTTTTAGTAATTACATCATGTCCATTTATCATATAATAATCTAATTAATTTGGGATGACATTTTAATTAAATTTCATAAAAACCAATGATTTTACATATACTAATGTTTTTAATTTTTCCTCACATGGTCTTCTATTGACTTTATATATGTTGATCTGCTTCCATTCTTTTTGAACTATTATGGAAAATGCACTACATTAGCTTCACATTATTAAAGTAAGTATGATTCAAAAATAATTTTTTTTAAAAAATATTCAAGAATTTAACATTTAATATACAAAAAATTTTGCATTATATATAAATACATAAACATGCTAATTCTTATATGTTTCCATATTCCAATATGATTTTTTAAAATAAAAGAATAAATAAGTACTAGAATATAAACGTCAAATTTTGGTTTTAAATAATTATGTACCATTTATAAGAAACCTCAACAAATATGAAATTTTTAACCAAAAAATATTAATGCTTATGAAATATTTAATATATTTAAATAATTAAAAAATTAGAATATAATATATGAAATTAAGTATTTATTAAAAATAAAAAAATTACCATTTAAAATATCATAATTAATATGATAACAATGCAACTGAATTCTATTAACTTAATTAATACTGCAAATATATTACTGATATCTAATAAAAAAACACTAATAACTTTAATTAAACATAATAATTTAAATTTTAAATAATAATAATTAACTTATTATTTATCTTTTTTAACAAATATATATATATATATAATTATTATTAATTTTTTATATAAAATCAATTAATATATATTAATGAATTCAAAATAAATCTATTTTATACTATTCATCGATATAAAAACTCGCCTTTAGGCACGAGACAAGTGATTGAAAATTAACAATATCACATCACAGTTGACGCCAAAAGCTAAATGGTGGACCTCTTCTTCGTCTTCTTCTCTCCCAAATTCACAGTCAAGTCATTCTCATGCTGCTTCGTCTCCGGCCTTACATAAATCGTCGCACCTTAATCTTCATCACTAACTTCCTCAATTCCATCCGCAACACAATTTTCTGTCTCCTCCCCATGATGACTACAACTCCAACTGATCAATCCTCCTTTGAACCTCCACCATTCGACCCAACAGAACCGTCGTTACCCATTTCTTTTCCGATCAAAACCCTGGAAGAACTCAAATCAAGAACTTACTTTGATTCATTTCACTACCCATTTAACAAATCCTCAGTGACCCTTCAAAATCAATCTAAAAATAGTGATAATTCCTTGCCTAATAGGCCTAGAATTTTGGTGTGCCATGACATGGCTGGAGGGTACACTGATGATAAGTGGGTCCAAGGTGGAGAGAATGCTGATGCTTATGCAATTTGGCACTGGTATTTGATTGATGTGTTTGTTTATTTTTCGCATAGTTTGGTTACTGTGCCGCCTCCTTGTTGGACTAATGCTGCACACAAACATGGGGTTCAGGTGAGTTCTTGGTTTGGTTTTTGTTGATCGTGTAGAATTTTTTTGATTGAATTTGGTTAATAAGTTGAATTATTCATGTGGGAACTTTTTTTTTTTTATCTTGGATTTGGTTATTGCCTTAGCTAAATGAATTTTGGGGCAGAAAGATAGAAATGGATATGATTAGTTCCTACTGTTTATTTATTGTAATGGTTACTCTTTTCCCTTATCCTATTCCATTTTCCCTTTGAGATAAGGAGAGAATAAGAACTTCTAAATTAAGTTGGAATTCTAATTTTGAATATGAAGTGGACTTATTTTCTTACTCATACCTAAGTTGAGGGTCCATCTTCTCTTTCAAGTTGTCCCAAAATAAAAGTCTACTTTTAGCATTAATGTACTTATAAATACTCGTAATCCTATTAGTTTGTAACTGGCATCAGCACTGTATTTTCATTTATTACTCCATCGCACAATTAGGGTTCAAATATTCTATGAAGATATAATTTTCACTTCCCCAAGGTTTAATTTCTATAAAATCATGATATTGAGGTTCAATTTATCAAAATTAAAAGTTTGAGGTTTTAAGTCCAAAAGCGCGAATAGTTTGGGGTCAAAATTATAACTAAGCCTTTATATTTAAGTTTATTTATTTTATTGTTATGTCAAAAAAGTCCTTGCTCCAGCAAAGAAAAAAAATTTCGGCAGTCCCAAGGTTTAATTTCTATAAAATCAAGATGTTGAGGTTCGATTTATCAAAATTAAAAGTTTAAGGTTTTAGTTTCAAAGACGAATATATTTTGGGGTCAAAACTATAACTAAGCCTTATGTTTATCCTGTATTCTTTGCTAAATGTCAAACTACTATCACTGCATCCATCAGTCAGGCTTGGCTATGGAATGCCACAACTTCCCTTTTCCCTTTTTCTTTTTCTTATTCTTATTCTTTTCCTTTTCCTTTATTCTTTTTTCTTTTCCTTTTCCTTTTTTTTCCCCCTTCCCCTTGTCAGTTTTGTTTTAATCTAATGGGTTTTGAGTAATTTCTGACGACAATATATGTGTTTTTTGAAATGAATGGTGGCTGATCAAAGCTTTATTATGTAATGGTTGTTGAAAAAAAGGTATTAGGAACTTTTATCACAGAGTGGGATGAAGGGAAAATTATTGCCAATACCTTGCTCCAAACTAGGGAGTCCGCTCACTTGTATGCTGACCGCTTGACTGAACTTGCTGTTGCGTTGGGCTTTGATGGCTGGCTGGTAATGTCAAATACTCCATTTTATATTATCATTTGGTTGTTGGTAATCTCTAGTTGAACTTTCCTGTATACGTTTCACAAGTCACGACCATCTTCCATCTTGTTTTTCTTTCTAATTATACACGCACACGCACACATACACAGACATATATGTACAAAGATACACACGGTTTTCTGGAATTTAATCAGCTATTCTAATAAACTGTTAACATTTGAAAATCTATTCCTCTTTTAAAGTTTTCCACAATGGTCTTTTTGTGCACTTTATCTATCGGCAGATCAATATGGAGGTTGAATTAGATATTGGACAAATTCCTAATCTAAAAGAATTTGTCAGCCATTTAACTCAGACCATGCACGCTTCAAAGCCTGGATCTTTGGTCATATGGTAGGTGCTAAATTCCTCTACTTTTTTACACTCTAATATACAGAATTATTAATAATGAGTTATTATATCATCATCATCATTATTCGCATTATAGTATTATCATTCTAATTGTAATAATTTTTTATTTATTTATGAGTAGATATCTCCATGATGATGCAGGTATGATAGTGTTACCGTTGGCGGTAAACTTAGCTGGCAGAATCAACTAAACGATAGTAACAAGCCTTTCTTTGATATATGTGATGGCATATTTATAAACTATTCATGGAAGGTAATTTAGTTATGTGTTGATTTCCGATGTATCTGTTTGGCTTTTGATTCTAGTCTCTCTCATTTTTTTTCTCTTTTTTGAAATTAAATAATGGTTTCTACAATATACAGGAAGATTATCCTAAGCTCTCAGCAGCGGTTGCTGGTAGCAGAAAGTTCGACGTTTACATGGGTATCGATGTATTTGGGAGGGGAACGTATGGTGGCGGACAGTGGACTGTACGTATCAATTTTTCCTAGATGTGCAAATTTCTTGCATTATACAAGGAGCATTTGTACCTTTTGTTCTTTCTATACTTGTACTAAATGGTGAATTCGCCAAGTCAAGCTAGCATATATAGCAAAGCCATAGCTGTTAATAAATTTCATAAAGGCTAAGCAAGTTACTTTGGAGTTTCTTCTGGTAGGATCCTTTAAAAAGAAACTAATACTGCTTATAATAATTTTTGAACATCAGACAAATCTTGCACTTGATGTAATAAAGATAGATGATGTGTCAGCTGCTATATTTGCTCCTGGATGGGTCTATGAGACTAAGCAACCACCTGATTTTCAGACTGCTCAAAATAGGTTATACACTCGTCTCTTTTGGTTATGTTTCAACTTACATAATTATCAATTTTTGATATAGTGATTCATCATTTAAAGTAATTTTACTTAATTAAGTTTGTTTGTTGGAGGATCAATTCCAATGTCTCCAGCAGTAGTTTAAATACTCGCAGAGGGTCATTTTACTTCATTTATGCACCAACCAAAATGCTAATTCATATAATCCTTATGAAAATATTATCTCTCTTTTCATCAAGTTACTCCATGGTTGATATTTAATCTGCTTTTGATCTGGTTATTGATTATTTATTTTTCATCCTTTCAACATTATAGAATTTCTTATTTGTACAAAAGAAAATATCATAGCATTACTGTAGTAAACTCATGTTTTCTTTGTCAAAATCAGAGCGGTCATTTTCTGGTATTTTAAGCATGAATCATGTAAAACAGTAAGGCTATAAAATGGCTAGAAAATGGTAAATATCTCATTTAAACCTAGTTACTATTACATTCCATTTTAGTTTTCAAAATTTATGGTTCTTCTTATAAATTGATTGTGACTTGTAAGTTAGATTTTTACAGATGGTGGGGCCTTGTTGAAAAGTCATGGGGAATATCACAAAATTACCCTAAAGTACTTCCATTCTACTCAAATTTTGATCAGGTACTGCACGAACATAAAACATTTACTGCTTACCTTATCACCGTCTCGAAAACTAAAAGTTGATATCAAATTGCACCCTAATAAGCCTCTGATATCAAATTGCAAGTTCTATGAGACCAAATCAAGTTTCTAAGAGAATCGTGGGATAATATTCATACGTCTTGAAGCCATAAATTGTGCTCCATCTGCATATGCGTACTTTCATTTTACAGTTTTTTTTTTTCAGGGTCACGGCTACCATTTTTCGGTTGATGGACGACAAGTATCCAATTCACCTTGGAACAACATCTCTTGCCAAAGCTTTCAGGTATTATGCACCAGTGATCTCTATCCTCATTTCCTTAGGGTTGATTTCCACCATGCGATAATCTTTTGGCGCTTGTATATTAATTTTCTCATTTTATAGTGCTGTATTCGGATCCTGCTAACTTGTACTTGTTTTAATAGCCTTTCCTCGAGTATGTTGGAGCTCCAAGCCCAAATACGATTCAAGTTTCTGTCGAGTAAGTTGTGTTGCTCTATTATCATTTAGTCATTATGAAAAAATATTTCCTTTTTTCCCATTTCGTTATCTGTATAGGTAATGTTGAAAACTTATAAGTAGCATATGTTTCATGATTTGCAAATTTTGTTGCACCATATTTTGTCCCCAATCTTTTACTGTATTAGATAGAAAATACCTCTCTTTGGTCTTGACCTAATACATCTATATTTTTGCAAACCTTAGTTTTAAGGAAGCATCTTATAGTGGAGGGGGCAACATCACATTTAGAGGATCTCTTGAAGCAAATAATTATTTCACTACTCGGCTCTTTCAGGGAGAGCTGCGATTGGGGATCTTACCGGTCCATTTTACATATTCTGTAAGCTATCTCATTTTGTAGATTTAACTGGCAAGCACCACATAATATCAATTATTGTGATAATATCTTTAACAAAACTTACGCAGGTGAAATCTGATGGGAGCTCCATGGTGGGCCTTTCTCTCGAGTTTTCTTCTTCCATGACACTCGAGAAAAAATCAGTACTCCTTGCATCCTCGGAAAATACCTTGCTAACTATGACCCGATTCTCAAGCAAATTTAGTAACGTAATTATGTCCCAACGAGTACCAACACTTGACTCCGCGCCCGAATGGGTCCTACAAGAGAGTAGCATCGCAATGAGCGATTACATATTAACAGGAATTCATGCTGTATGCTACAAGTCAAAGTCAAATCCTAATGTTTCTAAACATCTGTTAAATACAGAATATTATGCAGTGCTTGGTCATATCGAAGTCAAAACTTCTGCTGATAACTCAGCTTTTCCACCATCAACAGCATGGGAAGTTGAGGGTCAATATATTAAGTGGACTTCAGGTGCTGAGGGCTCGAAGGCCCTCAGTGTTAAGATATTCTGGACGCTGAAATTTGGACAGGCTTCACAGTTCCCAAAGTACAATATATATGTTGAGAAACAAGCTGTGGAAAAGTCGAGCAGATTGCTTGAAGAAAAGGTGGAGTATCTTGGAGTAGCAGTAGTGGAAGCATTTTATGTTAGCGATCTTGTGGTTCCTTCTGGATTTTCTGGTGTCAATTTCGTCATTCAAGTTTGCGGGCTTGATGGAACTTCCCAGAAGCTAGAGGATTCACCATCTTTTCAGGTGCCTGTGGAAGGTTAGTACCTAATGTATGCTTTCGTGTGCTTATCTTTAATGGAGGATGAATAACTTGCATTATATATATATATATAAGGGACGAATAATCTCACATTTATGCATGATAATCTTGCATGTTGTTGTATCATGGCAATAAAATAAATCGAAATAATTTTCTCTTATTCTCTGAACGTTGTACAAATAATGTTTCTTGAGAGGAAACCTTCTACTAGCATTTTCAAAGTACAGTTAAATAGAATTACATACGGCGGCTCCTGATGCAGAAATTACTACATTGCAAGTGCACAGTATTTGTTGAGATACAACTATAGGTTGAACTATGAATTAGTTTAATTCAAATACTTATTTTCTTCGAATTAATTTAATGTAAATTCGAAATAAATATGGAGTAGATAATTCATTGAAATTAGATTAAATAAAACCATCACTCCTTCCGTTTCAAATTATATGATCATAGTAAATATTAAGAAGAATATTTAGACTGAAGTATAATTTGAACCCCAAGCTTTGTCTAAAAATAAGATTTGCACCCCAAATTTTTGAAATTCAAAAAATCACGTTATACTTTCATTTTTGTAATTAAATGCATCCCAGTTCTTCTTTTTGTTTCAAGCGTGGGAAAGGAAGGGTGTTATGGGAATAACAAGTGTTTCCTTTTCATGGTCAATTTGCATGTTCTTGAACTGGTTCTGAATATTGATGTTGGTCTTTGGTGAAACTCCCCATAGCTCTCTGCAATTGTTCCATTCTTTGTAAACTTCTTGATCAGTGTGTGCAGGTCAACATTAGTTTAAACTGTGACCTTCCTCTGTTTTAAATCTATGTTGATTAAACACCTATCAAAAGCCAAAGAACCTTCGTAGAAAATCAACCATTAAATTCAATATGAAGCCAATTTTTCCCAAATTGAAAAATAATTGAAATATTTGAAGAACCAATTTCACCTTAACAAAAGATCTACAAAAAATTATTAATTAATTATAAAACAGTGCAATTTGGGTGTTGAAATTACCAAAAAAGAAATACCACACCATCAATTCTCTGCAAAATTTTCTTCCCTTGCACCCCTCATGGTTTATGTTTGACTTTCAGGACAGAAGTCTGCATACACAAGTAAAATCACAGATCAAAGCCAGAGTAGACAAAATTACATCACTCGACGATCAAATTAAGTGAAAATAATTTTTTTTTTAAAAAAATCAAACTTGCCACAAGAACATCCACTAAAAATGAAGACTAAAATGAAAATTTGACCCTCTAATTTATAGCCATTTTTCAAAACCCTTCCTCCAATTCTTAAAAGACTATCTCCCTTCCTCCAATTAATTTAAGTTTTTCAAAACTCGTCCTCAAATAATTTTCCATCAAAACTAAACAAAATATGTCCCTTTTAAACGGAATACGTTTTGCTTATTTATTTAGTGGGGATATAAGATAGTAAAAAGATATCTAATTGTGTTACTAACTGAGAATTTAGTCTAATGTTATATATCATATTTCACAGCGGCACTTAAAGCAATAACATCTGAAAATTAGGGCACACAACGATGTTACAAAATTATACTTTTAGATTGAAATTCTACGTTGACGTTCAAATCGTTTTGTAAAATTGAAGTGATGGAGATGAACTGGAACATTAGACTAGATAGATGGCAGAATCGTACTCTCCTATATGGTATGTAGCTACTGTTTGATTATTCTTTTTTTTTTTTTTTTTTTTAACTCAACGTAGTCCCAAAAGGTGAATTTATTCATTGTTTAGCAAAATCTATACTTTGAAAGTATTATTATTATTATTTTTAACTATTTGTAGCCCCAATTTGCAAATATTTGGCATTAAAAGGGTACGATTTGTGGTCCCAAAGTATGATTCTTCAGGCAAAATCGTAGGTTTTTAAAATCGTTTACGTACTCTTTGAGTCTTTGTGGTCCTAAAAAATTGGTTATTATTTAATCTTATTAATCTCTGTGTATTAATACAGCTAAAAGTATAATTTTATCCCCACTAAATGACTTGAATGTCAACATAGAACTTCAATCTAAAAATATAATTTTGCAACAGTATTGTGCCCTATTTTTCAGATGTTATAGTTTCAAGTGCAACTGTGAAATATGATGTATGTCATTGGATTGAATTCTAACACAATTAGATATCCTTTTACTATTTTATCCCCCACTAAATAAACAAGCACAACATAATTCAGTTAAAAGGAACATATTCTATTCAATTTTGACGGAAAATAGTTTGAGGGTGAGTTTTGAAAAACTTAAATTAATTGGAGGAAGAGAAATGGTGTTTTAAGAATTGAAGGAACAATTTTGAAAAATAACTATAAATTAGAGGGTCAGATTTACATTTTAGTCCAAAAAATAAAGAATATTGCAAATCTATGAAGAAAAAGAACAAAATAAAATGGCAGCCATTGGCTTTATAACTCCAAAACAAGTAAACTCATTAAAGCAAAAAACGTACAGGCATGATGTACCAAAAAAAACATATGGGCATGGTAAAAGTCGAAAATTTTAAAAACAACCACACACACCCCACCCCCACTAGAGAGACACACACACGCCCCCCTAGAGAGAGAGTACATGGATCTTTAATTAGAAGTGTAAATAAGTTGATTCGAATATTGACGTACTTAGATTCTACTTATATATTTAACGAATTTGAAATGAAATTTACGTATGTCTCGTTTAGCTATCGAATCAAGACCGAATACGAATCGGGAAATTTAAAATTTTCGAGCGAATACCATCAAGCATCAATATAAAAAAATAATTTGATAAGGTTTAAATAATTTATCGAACTTTAAAATGTGCTCATATTCTACTCATTAATATTTCAAATCGATCCCAAATCGAATTTTTA
>JAUMHB010021204.1:2595-18995 GCA_032359685.1 Pittosporum tobira
GAATTTGCGACAAGGGAATACATGACAGATCATGCGACGAAAATATCCATTGCATAATACAGTTTCAGCGACTGATGTAGACAGTAGGTGATGGTTTTTGTCCGTTGCTAAATCCTATTTTTCTAGTAGTCATATTTAACCCTCATTGCCACACATCTAGATTATATGAATTAATAATATAATTCTAGGGGTTGCTCCCCTTAACCACAACTATCTCAATCTCGAAATTTTACGTATGCTCAATGTGACAAGGAGTATATTGATATTGTGCATATCTTGCGGTTGCCTATAACATAATCAATAGCTATCGATTGGTTTATCTCCATTAATTATCTTAATTGTTGAACTTTTGATAACGTAGATATTTTACTACATATATACAAATACGAAAAATTTAGAGATAAAAACAAATAAATAATGAAGATGCTCATTGCTTATCAACTAGTATGGGAAATAACAAGCACATCATCCTTATCAAAAATGTTAAATAAAAAACAACAAACTATAATCATAATCAATTATATTTTGACACATAAATTTGTGCACATGTGATAAAATATAATTACTTATAATGACAGACGTGTCTGACCATGTATGGATAAACATCTATTAATTTATTTTAACATGTCACCAACCACATTCCTTTATTAATGTTTGTGTATGAGTAATGATATATATATAGGCAACTACATTGCACAAGTTAGAGCATGAATTACTTGAGCAAGTGTTCTTACACATAATGCTAGCTAGAGTTGATCTATTAAATTTTGTGTTAGGAGACTTGCCTGAAGTGGTAGGGAGTAGAATATCAGCCAAGAATGATTTGCCAGTACATAACTTCTATTGAAAGTGTAGCTACCTGGCAAATCAGCTCTTGTCTGTCTTTTTCTCTCTGCATTTGATGCAAGTCTCAAAATTAACACCTATATATGTAAGCGACATTGTATTGACTGCACAAAACTTCAACTAAGAGTAAGATATTGTGAAGAATGTTGGTACATAAATCTTTCACATATGTCTTAATAAGAGTTAGACGTATCTAAGAAATTTTCTTTTTCTTTTTCCTGATCCTAAAATCAATAGCTAAGATGCATAATTTACATTGAAATGATTTTTATGTACTCACTACTTTTTTGTACTTTTTTCTTTTGGGTAGGTCAAAATTGATACTTGTGAGTCGGATCATCCCACAATTGAGAGTAATATAATGCTAAATGTTTCATGTTGGTTAAAAAGGACTCCAAATTCTCTATTCTACAATTTTGCAACATCTTCTATCTCACATATCTTCAGTGAATTAATTATTTGGTCATCTTCTTCTTTGTTTCTTTCTTTCTCTCAACTACAATCTTCCTAAAATCAATGGATAAGCATGGTAAACTATTAATGATGACGTACCTAATCAAATCATAAAAAATAGAAGTTGCATGAGAGTGTGTGTGTATATATATATAGAGGCATCATAGTATTATTGAACTCCTAGAAAGGGAATGATGGTAATTTGATCATTTACCCATCGGGATATGAAAGATCCTATTTTTCTCTTGGAACGTAAAGGTTAATTTTATTATAGAGCCGTATGCACAAAGGATGCCTAGGAGATATTGTGTCTAAACACAAACACACATAAACACACACACACACACACACACACATATAGAAGCTCCAGGTCCACAACTAGAGTTGGTTGTGGTCCTGTAGCTGGCCAACCGATCTCAGTTGTTCAAAAAATATCTAATGACTACTTTTTTTTTGTAATTTTTGTTGTACAAGCAAAAATAACAATATGGGTCTTAGTGTTAATAACCGCAAACATGGACAATTAAATGCTCTTTAACATATTTTTATTTCTCACCAGTCCACAGTTAATAACTGCGGACTTAATTGTGGATTGTGAGAAAAAATGTGGGCTGATAGAGTCTCATTCTTTCTATGAGCATTAGTCATAATTAAAACATGTGGACTGTGGTGGATCTTATTCTTTCTTGGTGTCAACTTCTTTTTTCTAATGTATTTAGCATTAAATTTTACTCTAGACCAAAAATTATGTTAGTTTACCCTAATTTATTTTATGTTTTTAATAAAAATTTATTTAAAATATACTACATCTATTATAAGTAACATATTAGAGTATTATTAATGTTTAAAAATCGACTTTCAATATTTTTATATTTAAATTAGCACAAATCTATTTGTGAATTGAAAAAATAGATTTTGCTAATTAAAAGTATTTTTCAAGTAGTTAAATTTTTTTACAATGTATTAACTACAATTGTATTAACTATAATCAAATAAATTAATTCAATCAGAAAATAATTGTGGACTAATACTCTTGTTTATGTCTTCTTCACAATCCACAATTTTTAAAAGTGGATTGATGCTCCTGTTTCTGTTTCCATCTCATAGTCCGTAGTTATTAACACTACAACAATACAAAAAATAATTGTGTATGGATGCCTCTCATAGTCCACAATTATTAACTGTGGATTGGTGATAAACACAAACGTGTTAAGGGAAATCTAGGTAATTGTCTATGTCTGCAGTTATTAATACTGTGGTCCATAGTTATTTTTACCTATACACCAAAAATCAAAAATAATGATAGTCGTTGGATCTTGTTTTGAACTACTGAAATCGGTAGGTCAGCTATAGGTGTACAACTAACTCTAGCTGTAGAGTTGAACCTCATATATATATATATATATATATATATATATATATATATATATATTCTCCGTCCCATATTATTGTAACATTCTATTTTTGAAAAGTTTAATAATATAAATTGTTTAAATTATTTTTAATTTATCAAATATGGTCTACTACTTTAATCACTATTTTCCTATTTAAAATTATAAATATCAATATTATACCCACCACTTTAACTTTTACTTCACTATCTAAATTATAATATTAATAATTTAATCACTATTTTTCTATTTAAAATTATAATATCAAACATATTTCTTAAATTCCGTAAAGAGTTAAACTGTTATACTTATTTTGGAATAAAGAGAGATATATACATATACACGCACACACAAAACCCAACCATCACCGCAAATCCATTCACAACAAAGGATGAATACGGGATGTAAACATGGGTGCCAAAATTATCCGTACTTCCGTACCAATCAATACTCTTTTTATACCCTTGGAAAAAACATATGAAGAAGGGACGGATACACGAGTACATCGTAGGTTTACAGAGTGGAATTGCAGCAGGAAAAAGGAAAGAGGTACCCTAAAATCTAGCAGCCAGTTAATAAATTACCTTGTATATTTGTTTCAAAATTTAATGTGTAAAAATTAATTGGGTGGTTTAATGATAATTTACATGGTTAGAAAAAGAGACACGCGTAAGGTGGAGATGAGTAGACACACACAATTAAGGCGAAATAAGTCCTTGAAAAGTGAATTTCTTTACTTTATAATTTTTTGATATTTTAATCATTATTATTTTCGTCCAAAAAAATATTTACAGACAGGTTATTTATAGAACTTAAATGAGTAGCCAAGCGTAAATTTAAGCCGAAAATTGAAGGGATGAATACATGTCTAACTCTCTAAGTCTCTACTAGCTGTGCAAATGTGTTTCTATTTTTAAATTATGAGTAGTATGATATTTTATATTATTATAAATTATGATCAGTATAATATTTTAATTATAATACTGCAATAAAAATTTATTTTTATTTTTGAAATGTATTAAAAAAAAGTAATTATCGTTAATTTTAGATAATTTTGGAGAGGAGATAATGCAATTCACTTTGGTCCTTAGACAATGTACTATTTATAGAGTCCGTATAAGTTCTACGTCCTCCTCATCTACCCCCAATATTAATTATTTTAAATATAATATAATTGTGAAAAGAAAAAAAAAACTTGAACCATTACTTTTGACTTTAAATCTGTCCTCCTTTGCTTGCACAGCCAAAATTGTTCTATTTTTTTAGGTTTCTCTTCCCAAAAGCATTGAGGGACAAGAGAGAAAGTGAGAGGCGATGCTGCATTCACAGGAGAGAGAGAGAGAGAGGTGATGCTGCTGAACTAAGAGGGGTAGTTACATTCCCCGTTTTTTATTAATTAAAATTTTATTTGTTATTCATTTATTTATTTATGTATTTATTTTAGTTTTTCAAATAAGGGATGATTGGTACTTAATAAATATTAAAATATAAGAAACTACTCAATTCGCTTCACAATTAGAGATAGTTGTGAGTTTTATTAAAAAAATGTTTTCGAAATTATGATATCCATTTTGTCAAATTTTTAAATTTCAAAGTTCATAAATAATATTTTATATGTAGCTTATAACATTAATTTTGACATTAATTAAATAAATTTACTTAAAATTAAAAATTAAAAGTTTCATATATATATATATATATATATATATATATATATCTATTCGTAATTGTAGAACAGAAAAAAAAAAACGTATTTGCTTTGAAAAGTAAAACGAACTCCCACCAAAGAGAGACACAAGAGAGAGACTATAAAGTAGGCGAGAGCTCCCTCACACATTTTTATTATAGTATAAAATGAAAAGAATAGCAGCACTAGAAATGTTCTTTATGAAACTTTAGCAACACAAAATGTAAAATCAAAATTTACATTATCTTTTAAAATTCTATCAGTTTTGTAATTAGAAATTTTTTTAAATGATTTAAAAAAAAAAAGTATTATCATTTTTATAAATATATCTATGCCTTTAACTAAAACTAACTTTCATAAAAAAAGTTAAAAATCTATATATACTATTTTAGAATGTGAGAGAGTGTAACAATGTACTCTCAACTTATCCACATGTCATCATATGTTTTAAGTTAAATTTAATTTTTTTTTTCAATTTCAGATATAGAAATAACCTCATAATATGTTTTAAGTTAAATTTAACTCTTTTTTTTTTCTCAATTTCAAATATAAAAATAACTTCCTATCAATAACTACCACATCTGATCTACTCTCCTCAATCTAACAAGATTTTGAATTCTAATATATCCCAACAACTCTCCCTCGAATCACTATATCACGATTGTTTAGTTATCTACGAACCCTAAATACAATATCTTCTTCTCTTTAAATTTCTTTAAATTGGTCACTAGCTTGGCTTGCATGACCAACTCCAAAATTACACACTTCTTTGTCTATTGAATTTCAAAGTCAAGTGAGGGGATGGATGTTAAATTCTCAGTATGGCCATATGAGACACTTTTGTAGTGTCCAAATTGATGATTGAACCATTTTGATGGTCGTCACCTTTTTTTAAAAAAATATTTTTTTATTTTTTAATCATATTTAGTTTATATTCTTTCAAATCTGCTAAAGGAATTGATTTTTTATACTCAATTACTAGAGAACATTGGCACTCATTGTCAACTTAATAATCACTGAGATTTTGTTCAAATATATTTTTTCATCTTTTTGCCTTTTATTTATTGTTGGATAAAATTTCTAGCATTTATTAAGTGAATTATTCTTAATTTTATATTCATGCTCTTCTTCATGTAGGAAAGGTCGCAGATTTTTTTTCAGATCATTACCTAATCGTTGGTTCATGCTAAAGTCTGTCTTTGCTCTAATATACCAAGGTAGGTCTTCTTTTGAATTTATGTTAAAACTTAAAAGGAATTTAAGTAATAGATCAATTTTAGTTTCATTTTGGAGTAAACATGTTGCATTTATTTATAGGGGCTCTCATATAAATTGCAATTTTATAAATTTATAGTTGTTTCTTTCCTTTGTCAAATGAGATTTATTAACATTCATGTTTTTTTTGAATGGTTTACGAGGACCAACATTTTCAACATTTAGTTGATGCTTATTTTAAGAATTTGCGATGTGTCTTTATTTCAATTCATGAAAGAGTATAATATTTTATATTTTCAATAATTGTTTTTGTTTTCTTATTTTACGATTTAAACTTATTGACTTTTATACTCTCATGATGCAAATATATATATATTAATGTTAAATATCATTAATTCTTTTGCCCATTTGATGTAATTTCTCTTAATTTTTTCATGATTCTTTTCATTTGATATATCAATTTCATTTTAATGGACATTCTCTATTGTTTACAATTTTAAGATCAAGATTGATGTATGTTATGTTTTTGTAAGTATTGTACATATTTACCAACAATGATTATGATTAATTATAATATAGGTAACACTTTGTACAAGAATATTTTAAGGGAGTAAAAAATATACATAAGGTATTACTCATAATTTTATTTATGATTAATTAAAATTTATACTTTAAGTTCTAAACTAATTTCTTCATGCTATACAAAATTTGAGCTTCCAACTCTTGGTACAAATATTGGTTGTGAGACAAATTATTGTGGTGGAAAACCAATTGAGATGAATAATCTACATGGTGATCACATCAAATACAAAACACCTATTAGTGGAGATTGGTGCAACAAATCTCATATGATTAAGTATTTATTTAAATACATTTGTTAAAGTCATTATAAAGCAACAATTATGATTACAAAAGAGCCAATAAAAACAATAGATACTATGAGCAAGATGTAATTGTCACTTATAAAGCAGATTTGCAATACAAATAAAAAGGCTCCATACATTTGAAGGACTTATCATTAGAAGCACTTCATAAAAATTATTGAAGGTTTTCACTTTTTTTTAATTAATGTAATTATTTCATTGCCACAAACTTCATTCAATATTTTTTTCAAATGATGTTGATAATTTGTTATTGGGATAGGGCTCTATGTTAGTTAATACTAGAAGAATAAACTCTTTTTTTGTAATTATTTCTTTATTGTCTTTGAAGTTACCTATAATATAAAATATATGTATTTGATATATTATTTTATACTTATTTCTCTTGATTTATTATTAAGTTTGCATGGATTTGGCTTTAATACCCTTGTTTTGGGCTAACAAATAATCAATTTAAGAGATTACATATGTTTTATTGTTATTGGGTCTATTTTGCAGAGAATTGGGCTTCAAAAGACCTATTATGGACGAAAATCGAGTTTGAACTAATCTATGATGGACAAGGATTGCCAAAAATCGAAGCACGAAGCAAAAATCAAAGTCCTGAGGGCCTTACGGCCGTAAGCCAGCCTGTAAAGGAACTTTATAAGTGTAAGCTATGGTGTAAAGCCAGCTGTGCAGTATTTCGTAAATTCTGTTGACTTTTTCGAAAGACTTTGACCAAGGCAGTTTTGGGCTTTTCTAGAAGCTTTTTGACATGGATCAAGA
Organism: Pittosporum tobira; assembly: GCA_032359685.1. Lineage (NCBI taxonomy): Eukaryota > Viridiplantae > Streptophyta > Magnoliopsida > Apiales > Pittosporaceae > Pittosporum > Pittosporum tobira. The sequence continues at coordinate 9,837 of JAUMHB010021204.1, forward strand.
CGGAAAACCTAATTGGAGTCAAATTGTGAGAAGTCCCATGATTAGAAGCTACAAAACCCCCCTCCTAGCTCAGATTTCCAGAAAATTTAATACATCATACAATCAAGAGAAGATCAGGAGCTCAAGGAGGCGGAGACCGGAGGGCTATTAACAAAGACATCATGCCGACTTCTTATGGGTTTTTCTATCTTTTCTTTTGTATTTTGTAGTGTAATTATGTTCTAATTTTCTTTATGCTAAGACTATACGGATCATATTCATGATTAATTAAAGGTTTATTTAGACTTTATTATGTGTTCATATTGGTTTTTCATGTTTATCGAGTTATAATTTATGTTCTTAATACTTCTAAATACTTGATCTATATTTAAATGATCTAGGTTAATAAATTGAAGGACTTGACGGTGAAGATTTATTAATAGCTCAATTGAATCATATCCATAAATTAAATCTTTCTATGAATAGTTTAAGGTGATTTGTTCGATTTCAAAAGTAGTTAACTTAATAACGGTTGATGAATCCAAAATTCCATAGAACTTAATACTCTTTTAATTATTTGAATTCAAATAGAGATATGTTGGGTTAATAATTAGAGTACGGATACTTTCGTTAGAAATAGGCTAGTATCTAATATAGGAAAATTTCGCTGTCGTAAATATGTTGAATTAATGTAAACTGCATGATAAAGTTAGTAAACCCTAAAGTACGATTGAATAGGTGAAGTCAAAATCTTAGCATATTTTCTTCATATTGATAAATATTTTATTAGTTTAGATTCACAATAGATATATGAATGCCCCTACGGTTCCTTGCCAAGCAACAAGGAAAAAAATTCAATGGAGAATGCAAAAGCTATTACGTTGAGAATCGAAAAGGAAGTCAGGGGGTTAAAAATTGAGAAATTGGATAACGGCAACCAAGATGAAAGAGAAGAAGAGAAGAAAGAAGAAGTAAGCAAGACACCCCAAGTTTCAAAAGCTAGTAAAGATGAAGTCAAGCCTTATGTTCCACCAATTTCATGCCCAGAAAGGCTTGTGAAACATAATTTGGATAAGCAACTTTCTAGGTTTCTCTAGGTGTTTAAAAAGTTACACATCAATCTTATATTATTAGAAGCCCTGAAGCAATGCCCAAGCTATGGGAAATTTTTGAAATATATTCTAGCAAACAAAGGGAAGTTGGAAGATGGAGAAATGCTAAAGCTAAATGAAGAATGCTTGACAATTTTGCAGAATAAGTTACCGCTTAAGCTGAAAAATCCAGCGAGCTTGACCAAACTGTGCCATATTGGTAGTGCACATTTTGAGAATGCCTTATATGATTTGGGAGCAAGTATAAATCCAATGTCTTACTCTATCTTCAAGAAGTTGGGTGTATGTGAAGTTCAAGATACCACAATTTCTTCCAATTGGCATATCATTCAATTAAATATCCAAGAGGCATTATGGAGAATGTATTGGTAAAGGTTGACAAGTTTATTTTCCCTACAAATTTCATTGTGCTTGAGATGGATGAGGATATTGAGGTTCCCATTATAATGGGAAGACCGTTCTTAGCTACCGGAGGTACTCTCATCGATGTCAAGGAAGGAAAACTAGTATTGCACTTGGGGGATGAGAAGGTGACATTTAACATTTTGAATACCATAAAGTACCCCAGCGATAAATGAGAATGTTGGAAGATTGACACGATTGAGGGAGAGGTACATACAGTGTTCAAATTAACTATCTTCGAGGATCCATTGTTGACAAGCTTAGTACACCTAATCAAACCAGGCTTCGACCTAGACGAGTTAGAAGAAACCATCCAGCGTTTGGATGCATTCAAGCCTTGGTCAAGATCCATGGAACCCAAATTCAGTGAATTGATGAAAGAGAGATCGAATCCAAGGCCATCGGTTGAAGAGCCACCGAAGCTTGAGCTAAAAACATTACCATCTCATCTAAAATATATTTTTCTTGATGGTACTAATTTACCAGTTATTATTTCATTACACTTGACATATGAGATGGTTATGAAGTTATTTTGAGTCCTATGGGAGCACAAAAAGGCCATTGGATGGACGATTGTTGATATAAAAGGAATAAGTCCCTCTGTTTGCATGCACAAAATCTTAATTAAGGAGGACTATAAGCCAGTCATCCAAGCGCAAAGAAGGTTGAACCCGAAGATGGAAGAAGTAGTGAAAGCTAAGGTTATTAAACTTTTGGATGCATTTATTATTTACCCAATCTCCGATAGTGCGTGGGTAAGTATTGTGCAGGTTGTTCCAAAGAATGGAGGTATGACAGTAATCATTAATGATAATAATGAATTAATTCCTACAAGGATTGTCACGGGTTGGCGAGTATGTATCAATTATGGTAGACTAAATGATGTCACTCGTAAAAATCACTTCCCACTACCATTTATTGATCAAATGCTAGAGCGACTTGCAAGGTATAGTTTTTATTGTTTATTGGATAGTTTTTTTTTTTTTTGGCTATTTTCAAATTTCTATTGCTCCGGAAGACCAAGAAAAGATTACATTTACTTCAACCTATGGCACGTTTACTTATCGGAGAATGCCATTCGGTTTATGAAATGCACCGATAACTTTTCAAAGATGCATGATAGCTATATTTTCAGAAATTATGAAAAAGTGTATTGAGATTTTTATGGATAATTTCTCCGTATTTCCTTCATCTTTCGATATGTGCTTGAAAAATTTAGATTTGGTTTTGCAAAGATGTGAAGACACCAATCTTGTCTTGAATTGGGAAAAGTTTCACTTTATGGTACAACAATTGATCATTTTACGCCACAAGATATCTGAAAGAAGGATTGAAGTGGATCGCCCCAAAATTAAAGTGATCTCTTACTTGTCGCACCCATATCCGTCGAACTACTTCGAGAATTTTTAAGCCATGTAGGGTTTTACAGAAGATTTATTAAAGACTTCTCGAAGATTGCTAGGTTACTTTGCAAATTATTGGAGAAAGATGCCAAGTTTGAGTTCGGGGAAGATTGTTTAGAGGCAGTTCGAACTGTAAAAGAGAGACTAGTATTAGTACCAATCATGACAACACCAGATTGGACACTACCCTTCGAGTTAATATGTGATGCTAGTGATACATCTAAAAGAGCAATGTTGGGCCAACGAAAAGACATAATTTTTTGGCCTATTTACTATGCAAGTCGGACGTTATCTGGAGCTCAACTCAACTATGCTACTACAAAGAAAGATTTTTTAGCAGTTGTTTTTGTATTTAATAAATTTTGCTCTTATCTAATCAGTTCACAAGTTATTGTGTTTACAGATCATGCAGCTTTGAAGTATCTACTTCAAAAGAAGGATGCCAAACCAAGACTTATTCGATGGATCCTCCTATTGCAAGAATTTGATCTAGAAATTAAAGATAAGAATGGAACCGAAAATCTAGTAGTGGATCATTTAAGCCGGTTGTCAAATGTTCTAGACAAAGTTGAGCCGATATGTGAAAAGTTTCCAGATGAAGATTTGTTCACACTCAAGATAAATTCTCCCTGGTATGCCGACATCATCAATTATTTAGTAAGTAAGGTATTGCCGCCTGAATACACATATCAACAGAAGAAGAGGTTCTTTTTTGAACTTAAATATTATATTTGGGATGAATGGTTCTTGTTTAAGCGTTGCACTGACGTTATTATTCGACGATGTGTTTCGTATGAGGAGATTGCAGACATTCTTTTTCATTGTCATGATAGTCTGACAGGTGGTCACTTTGGAGCTACCAAAACAGCAATCAAGATTCTACAATTTGGGTTTTACTGGCCTACTATATTTAGAGATACTTACGAGTATGTGAAAAAATGAGATTGATGCCAACGGACGAGAAATATTTCACAACGCAAAAAGATGCCTTTAAACAATATACTGGAATGTGAACTCTTTGATGTTTCTGGTATTGACTTTATGGGACCATTACCTCATTCATACTAGAATGCATATATTATAGTTGCCGTAGAATATATGTCGAAATGGGTGGAAGCAACTCCTCGATCTACCGACTTGTGATGCAAAAAGTGTTATGAAATTTTTAAAGAAAAATATCTTCACAAGGTTTGGTGCACCGAGGGTAATTATTAATGACCAAAGATCACACTTCATAAATAAGCAGTTTCAGTTACTACTACAAAAGTAAGGTGTTACACATCAAAACACAGTGGCTTACCATACACAGACAAATGGGCAAGTTCAGATATCTAACCGGGAACTGAAACAAATTATGGAGAAAATGGTTACTACTAATAGGAAGGATTGGTTTATCAAGCTAGATGATGCATTATGGGCTTAGCATACGGCATACAAGACACCGATTGGTTTGTTTTCATTTCAGTTGGTCTACGGGAGGGTCTGTCATCTTCCGGTTGAATTGGAGCATCCTTACTGGGCCATTCAGACTCTCAATATGGATTTGTAAGCGTCATGGGAGAAACATTTGCTTGAGCTTAATGAGTTAGATGAGTTTCTTCATGATGCTTATGAAAGTGTGAGATTGTACAAGGAAAAGACGAAACAATTCCATGATCGCCATATTCTTCAGAAAGATTTCCATGAAGGTCAAAGCGTTTTATTATATAATTCTCATCTTCGTCTTTTTCCAAGAAAACTGAAGTCAAGATGGAGTGGACCATTCAAAATTACAAAGGTTTTTCTATATGGAACAGTTGAAATAACAAGCTCATCGAACAATACATTCAAAGTCAATGGTCAACGTTTGAAACCCTATCTCGAGGGAAACTTTGAAGCTCTCAAGACCATTGAGTTGCTTGATTCACCATCTTTATCTTAGAAACGTTAAGTTAGGCTAGAAACTATAAAACTAGCTCTTCTTAGGAGACAACCCAAGCTTTTTATCATTTTTCATTCTTTTTGGTCTTATTTTTTTATTTATTTTAAATTTAACTTCATTTTTTTAATTATGTTTTTCAATTTTTTGTAGGACTAAGAATGGGAAGGCATAATGAATTTTTAGAAAAAAGAACGGATGAAAACGGACCACGTAGTCAAAATCTAAAAAAGTCAAAGAAGAAAGTCAAAGCAGGCTACCTTATGGCCAACCATACGGCCATAAGGCCAACCGTAAGGTAGCCTGGTCGGGTTTTAAATGGCCATTTTACTTAAGGTTGTTCATAAGTTGCATGTTTTTGTCTATACAAGCTCCAACCTCCATTCTTACGCCCGTAATCATTCGATTAAAGCTTCCAAACACTAGTGGGAAACAAAAAAAAAAGAAAGTGAAAGTAACCTCTAGGTTTCTTTTATTTTGAATTGAGACGCCTCAATTTTCCAAAACCAAGTTCTTGTGGAAAATAGTGCATCAAAACATCAACAACATCATCATATCATCACTGCAAGTTGTTATTTTAAACAACTCTTCTTTGTTTTAAGCCTACAAGGATCTCACATCAAATAAAATTACATTAATAGAAGCAATTAGTTTTATTAATTATTTTACAAAATAGGGTTCGTATGACAACCTGCCAAATGAAAAGATTACATATTAAATACACTTTAAGTTAGACAAATCCATACATAATACTACAGTCTGACATGGCGCCTAATATTCCACCTTTTATTTGTCCTTCGACAACTCCTCACATTCTACAATAGCTAGAAGGTTTAGATATGTTGCAAAAATAAGCAATTGAATGCTTAACAAATACATTACTATATTTCGTAAAAAAGGAAACCTTCCAGTCAAAAGGGTAAAAAGATAGGTTTTTGATAACTAAACTATACTTTTGAATTCACAAGCAAAATATGAATTCCATTTATGCATGCATGATTTCATGAGCTTAATATTAAATCATGTCTTAAACAATTATCATTTTGAGTATTGAACATCAATTAACAATACAAAGTCATCTACTTAACACCGAGTCATCAAGTATAAGCAGCAAAATTAGTGCATGTATTCATCACAAACTACAAGGCTTTACCATTTAAGCTCTCAACACACCGATTTTTAGCTATGTTTAATACTCTATCTTAACTAATCATGTGATAATGAATAAAATTTTAAACAATTATGGCATGTTATACATGATATATATGCACAACAACTTCAACAATTAAACAAGTTCAAGAATTATGTCTTTGAACAATCATTAATTTATAAGTGAATTGAACTTATACAACATAACAAGCAATATAGTATGTATAATGAAACAATAATTATACGTAAAAGATTGAGTGAAATGTGTTTGGCTTATTTAAACTTTCCTAACAATTCCAAGAAATGTGTTTGACTGTTCTAAGGTTTCCTTCTTATCTCTCATATACTCCTATAACAATAAACGACTTAAGATTAGTAACTCGAATTGGAATAGGTCTATGTCTCTTAAAATACAGTCTTATGCATCTTGAGGTTTGCTTAGTTTTTGAATATGACTCAAACATATATGAAAAGACTCAATGTCACAATTTAGAGTTCTTTTCAAAATTAGGGTTTGATAGAAAACCAAGGTTTTTATTCTTTTGCAAATGAAAAACATTAATGTCTAACATAAAATATAAGGTTCCCTTTAATTATTTAAATAATAGTTTCATAAGAGTGACAATGAGAAAAATGACTAATAACTAAAGTTGCAACTTAGGTTTTCATGAGGTGCACTTGAAAACTGATTTTGATGTAAAACGAAAGTTTATCTAAAATTATGGCGTATTATTTTCTTTTCAAAACTTGGCTATGCCCCAATTAAGGTCACTGCAAATAAAACTTTCGGATGATCTTTTAAGAGAACTTGGGGCAAACTTTCGGCTTAATTCAGTTGAGGTTTCACAAATAATTAATAAGTTGGGCTTAGTTTGTTTATCCATTTATTTGGTTGGTTTAGCAACAAATTTGGCTGAAAAATATCATTGGCTTCATAATACATGGATTCCTCATAAACTTTCAGATAGTGAAAAATATAAACGGGTCTTCGATTTATAGCAACTTTAGAAGTTAGTCGGGCTAACATTACCAAGTCGTTTAAATTCAAATTTATTTATTGAAATTATTTGGTTTATATATTTAATAAACTTTGGCTTGTGTAAAGAAACATTTATGGCAAACTGCCCTAAAATGGGCTTTTAAAGATGTACTTTGGATTGTCTTGCAAAATAGTAGTGGGACGTTTGAAACAAGCTGGCTTTTTATTAAATATATTCATCATCTATTTCAGACGAAATCTAAGAGCTCTTTACCAAGATCTTACAGAGACTATCTCCCTCTAGGTTTCGGATGTATACTTCGAGTGTCAAGCAATATGCACCAAGTTGGTTTAAAAAGATCTGTCTGAGTTCAATCCCCCATGTCTCCTAATCCCACCTGCCAAGTGCAATCAAAGGTGAGGTTGGGGTGAACTTTGTCAGAAATCTGGTGGGGGTATGGCCGGGTTCGTCAGACGACTACTCTTCACCCGGCATTTGTCTGTGTTTGACTCCTTCAATTGAGTTAAGTCTGAAACAAACAAATAGGGTCAGGTGGCTCAATCTAGGAGCTGGACTGAGCATAACGCTTCTTAATTCTTGTGAAAAAAAAAAGTAGAATTAAATTTTATATAGAAATTAAGTAATGGTTGAATAAAATGAGTTATTTTTATAATTTAAATTGAAAATAGAAGTATGAATAGAATAAACAAAATTTGTCTTTTCCGAGAAGAACAAACATTCAATTTTCATCTTCTTTTTCTCTTCATTTTTAACAAAAAAAAAATTAAATTTATAATATACTTTCCTTTAATTACCACTCAATTTTAATATAAATTTTATTATAATCATTTTTCTTAAATAACGAAAACCAAATGCCATATGTAACTTTATTGACCTAAATATAATTGGGCCTCACTTCTCGTCTTCCGAGGCTTTGGACACCAAAAAAGAATTTAAAATAATGGGCTTAGTGCTTATAATTTCTAGTATTCTACATGGGCTAAAGAAATAAAAGTCCATAATACTAAATATTACTTGTAAAATTTCATCCGACGGTTTAAATATTTTCTCCTAAATCCTTCTCATACTTTATTTATTAATTTAATTATATTGTGTTTTATTTTAACTCGTCAAGAATTTTAAAATACGTTCAAAGAGATTTTCTAGCAATTTATTTGCCAAAAACAAAATTCCTAATGCCATAAGTCTTTTATTTATTAACAATTATAATTATCTACTTCGGGCTCTCACATGAATTTTCTCCATTGGAACCTTTCGTCTACCATTGCCTTTTGTAGCTATGGTTGGAAAGAGCTATATTATTATTTATTGATAAGTGAAAAGAGAATTATAATAGTTTTGCCTTGAAAAGAGGTGGGCCTTTAACTTTCTATAGAAGGTTTATCACTTGCCTATTGATACCATGATTTCCTATTATGCACTTATTGTCATCATCATTTGGTGGCAATGAGTAAATTTCCAAAATCAAGACTATTATTTTGATTAGTTAACCAAAAAATCATTGAATTTATTTAATTACTTATGGGTTTTGGACATTATAAAATAAAACAAAAGACAAATTAAGATTGAAATATGTGGAACTATTACATTTTGTATTCTCCACCAATTTAATTAGTTAATATTTTGCCAAAAAAGTGTTGAGCATGTAGGATAAGAATTCGTCACATGCAAGGTATTTGTGTATGATACTTACCATAAAAATCTTGTGTTAATCTCAAACAAGATAATTAATATATATTCGCGAAGCCATTTGATAGGTTGAGTGGGATTTAAACATGATTAAATTATTATTTTTAATTTGAATATGAGATAGTTATTTATCTTCTTTATCGCAATATGTTCAAATGAACTACCGTGAGAGGACTGACGACTTTTTTAATACTTGATTCATTCAACTTATATTGTCTTAATTTTTTTGACAATATTTAACATGAATTTTAAAACACTTTAAAAACATATTTATATATTAAACTTTTTAAATATTTTTATATGCTTAATGGATTCATATATCATACTTTTTAATATATTTAATATATACAAATATATATATAGTTATATTTTTAAAGCGTCTTACAATCCGTGCTCAATATTGTTAACAAATTAAAATAATATAAATTAGACAACTAAAGTATTATATTAAGGTTATAAAATTTAAAAAGTAGAAAATGGGATGGGGATTGGGATTGGGATTGGGA
>JAUMHB010021237.1:0-26526 GCA_032359685.1 Pittosporum tobira
GGTGCAGATAACTATTAGCAGGGTTATTGGGGGAATGAACTAGAGGTCCAGATGTTTAGAGTTTCCGCTGCGTAGTATTTGAATAAGAGGCGTAGAGAGAGCTGTATAATATTTATTTGTATTTTCGCCTATATCACTTATGACTTGTGTATTTGTTAGACATGAATTTAATAATAAATTGGCAACCCAAGTCGGGGTGTGGATGCCCAGATTTGGGGGTGTCACAATCCTGATCATTGATATAAAACGAAAGACTGATATTTTGAGAATATTCCAAAATTTAGAATACTTGATGAAATTTCCATGCCTAATAAAGTAACAAATACAATACAATGCAATAATAAAAATGTACATAAATTGATATGTCAAATTATAATTAGTAGATGTTTGATTATATTTGTGTTAGACATGTTATTATAATTAGTTGTAATTTAACACATCAAGTTGTACACAATTATATATATATATGGGTCTGTTTGTTTCAGCTTATTGAAACTGATTATAGATTATTTTCAGAAATCAACTACCTTAAAATTAATTATTTTTATTAATTTAAAAAAAATTATATGTTAAGTATAACATATACTGTCAACTTATTTAAAAAAATTAGTTAATATGTATTTTTTTTCAGTTTATAGCTTATTTTATTTATAAAATAAAATTTAAAATGTTTTAAAATAAATTGTGTTAAATATGCTATATATATATATATATATATATATAAGGTTTTGCCAGATAGGGTTCCAATTAAGTCACCGAAATGAAAGACAAAGTGAAGGACACGATGGACGCGTGATCGGTGGGCTTCGTACTTACTCACTCCCTGCCGAAAATATTATAATATTTTAATTTTTTATAAAATTTAAAAAATTTATCTAATATTATTATTTTAAAAAAGTAAATAGTAATTAAAATAATAATAATATTATTTTAAAACGGAAAATAGTGATTAAAGTAGTAGGGTATAGTATTGATATTATAATTTTAAATAAGAGAATAATGATTAAAGTGATGAATCATATTTGATAAAGTAAAGATAATTTGGACAATTTACATTATTAAACTTTTCAAAAAAAAAAATTACAATTTTTATAAAACGTGTAAGAAATAAATATTATAATTTTTATAAGACGGATAAAATATTCTACTTACTCTATTATTGTCAGTTAAAAATAATACATATCATCCTCCGATTCCAACTTTATTATCTTACAAATCCATCAAATAATTTTTTTAATTAAATATAACTGTAATATATCATTGTATTTGTCAAAAATCCGCTGAATCCGAAGATATATATAACAACATTTCTCCCACCAGTTAGGGATGAAAATAGTTGAATTAAATTAAGTATTATTTGTTCAAATTTTATTTTTATAATTTATTGAATTTGAAATAAAACTCATGTATAATTCATATAACTATCGAATTGAGCACGAATACAAATTGAGTTTGAATAATTTAAAATTTGTAAACGAGTTTTATCAAATATCAATATAAAAAAATAATTTAATAAAATTCAAATAATTAATAAAATTTTAAAATATACTCATATTCCAATCATTAATATTTCTAACCGAATTTCTCGCAAAATAATCTTAAATTAAGCCTAAACCATTTAATTGTCTTACCGTCAGTTAGTCAATCTACAAAATTGACTGCAAGCCCCACCTAGCATTTTCCCTCCAACGCACACGCATGCACACAACTTTAACTAATGTTGTAAATAAAATTAAATAGTTTGAGATTTATTTGAGATCGATCGGCTAAAAGTTTGATTTAAACTCGATTCGAAATATTAACAAGTAAAATATGAGTATATTTTAAAATTCGATAAATTATTTAAACTTTATCAAATTATTTTTTTGTATTAATGTTCGATAGTATTCGCTAAAAAATTTCAAATTACTCGAATTCAATTCATATTCAATTTTAATTCGATAATTAAATGACACATACATAAATTTTATTTTAAATTTATTAAACATATAAATAAAATTTAAAAACATTAATATTTAACTTGATTTAACTAGATTACTATACTAACAGTAAAAACAGTCTTCCTACGGCAACAAAAGCCCAAACACACATCTACCCACGCGGACCCCACATCTATTTAAAGTTTATAAACCCCCTCTTATTTTTCAGTATTTATTTTCTTGTTCTTCTTTTATTTTCCAGGGTTCTTTGTCTAGCTATAGCTGCTGCAGCTGCTCTGTCAATAAACCTTTTTTTTTTTTAATTTCTTTTTGCATCTGGAGAATCCCTTGTTATGCATAGAAGCTAACCATGTCAAGTTTCTACAATCAGAATTTGCATTACTCTCCCGCAAGAGCTCCTTCACCTAGAGCCTCACCTCATCATTTTTGGCCCAACCCAGATGCTGAGAGGTACTACCCTAATAGTTTCTGACAATAAAATAAATATCTTGAAACTTAATTTGATGTTAAGAAACTTTGATATTATCTCCATATGTGCTGAATTAGGTCTTTGTTTTCGTGTGCTTAATTTCTTGCAGTCAGTACTTTGCAGAGCTATTGCAAGAACGTCAGAAGCTTGTACCTTTCATGCCAGTCCTTCCCATATGCAGCCGACTCTTGAATCAAGGTTAAATTTAAACTTTCAATTTTTGGATCTATATAATTTTTTAGGGGTCAATTTTCTGGCTTTGGTTACTGCATATACAGAAAATGTTTTACGTTTTGATTGTATAGTTTTCAGTGAGTTAGTTGTAAATTAGAATTTCATCTGCTGGAGAGTTTTTTTAATTTGTTGCTTGAATAATTGTTAATTGATTCTTTGTTATATGCCAGAAGAAGACGTTTAGGTGATGTTTCAAAATAGCATGGATTTTCATTAGAGCTTATGTTCATATATAGCTTAGCCATAATTTGATATGGTCCACGGCTAGTGTGGAAGAATATGATGTATTAAAATTGATGTGTCGAATAACGATTATATGAAAGGCCTTATATAGGCTTAACCTACTTGGAGAATAAGTAACATAATAATAATAATAATAATATATTTAACATCTCCCCTCAAGTTAAAAGTTTTATAGAACAAGTTTTAGCTTGTTACATAAGCAAAAAAAAAACTAGCAACTATTAATGATAGACAACGGTAGATGGCAATAGGCAACGGTAGTCAACGGTAATCGATCCTAATTGATCGATAGTTCAACAATAGTCAACGGTAATCGATCCTAACTGATCGATAGTTCAACAGTAGTAGCGGTATTCGACCCTAACTGATCAATAGACAACGATAGATATGGTCTGTCCATGAACCAAATTCCTGGAAGCGTAGCAATAGTAGTAGCAGATGTTTTTGGTAGTTACCGTGTCAGGATTCTTAGCACCATCAATAGGGAACAATAATACGATGATGGTGCATCTTCAACAACAAGCAGTGGCGCTTCGTCTGAGCAGACAGCAGCTCCTCCGCGTCGCCGCCATCAGTAACACTCACCGCAACCACAGCTGGCGACGGGGGAACGACAACATCGAGCTTCGGAACAGCGACCTGTACAGTATCGTCCTCCCTAGCCTTGAGCAGCCAAGGATCCTTGATGAACTCCTCGAGCTTATCCACATCATCGAAGATCTTGTCTTCCTTGACGCCCTTTTGGAACCCTAGCGAGCCGAAACAGATTTGCCGGCAAGTGATTGGGCAGGCAACGTGAAAGGCCATAAGAGGATTTTGAATTTGGGACAAGATTGAAATTAGAGACTCCGCAAATTGCAAATTGCAGAATAATAGAAAAACATAGGCTGCCGTTGGATAGAGAATGAACAAACTTTGTTGATTTGGCTACTGGTTTGGTATTGAGGACTTGGGTTGAAAAGTAAATCTGGTTGATAGCGGAAAATAGAAAATCATATCAGATATGATATAATCAATTTAGTGGAAAAATAAAATTAGGGTTTTCGCCGACGGCTATGACAACCGCCGCCGGCAACGGAAGCAAAATAATTTTAGGACGAAAAATCTAAAGTTCTGATACAATGTAGAAGAATATGATATATTAAAATTGATGTGTCGAATAACGATTACATGAGAGGCCTTGTATAGGCTTAACCTACTTGGAGAATAAGTAACTTAATAATAATAATAATAATATATTTAACAGCTAGCCAAGTAAGAGAACCATTTCATTTGAATGTTTATGGTCATTAATACCATAGACCTTTTGTGGTGCAAAACAAAGGAATTGAATGAGATTGATTAAATTTTATAATGCTGTTTATTTGCTTAGCCTCGGTTATACCAAAAACTCAAAGAAGCAAGGCAGGTACGTGTATACGTTTGTTTCATATTACGCCGCTGTAATGTACAATATGCCGTGTAATATGGAGGATTTGTAACATATAAAGTTGTAGATTTGTCAACGGACTTTGTTGTGGTTTGACTTGTATCTCGAACCATTTGTGTTCATATGTATTATTTATATTCTTATGTTTTCTTATTATGCAATATTAACAGAGATATTGAGGCATTCTATTTCTAGAATGAACCCCAACCAAGGTTTCAGTGACTATGACTTAATGCAGCGTGGAAGCCCAAGTCCAGTGAATTCCTTTGATGCAATTCCTGATGTTGGAGGAAAAGGTTTGGGCCGTTGGAATGGAAATGGATGGAGCGGTCCTCAGCATGATCAGGTGAACACATGTACATATGCTTGACTGCTAATGCCACATGCTATACATGATATAATTTTATACGCCTTCAATTTGACATACCTGAAGAAAAAGAGCTAACACATATTGTTAGCGTAGTGATACATTCTTAATAGTGATAACTGATAATGTTAAATGTAAAACACAGGAAATAATCAAATATGGAACAAATCCTTGCTTTTTGTTTCTTTTTTTCTGCGTTAGGTTGATCACTTTTAATTTTCACTCACTTGTTTTATTTCTTTGTGGCCCATTTGATTTGCTATTTATCCTTCTCTTTTGCCAAAATGTGCAAATTAGCAGAGTGATTTAGTCACATACTAATATTTGGGGTCATTTTGCATCAGCGAGTAGTAGGTGGACAACAGGGTTTGGGAATGGACTGGCAAGCACCACCAGGAAGCCCTAGTTCCTTCATTGTGAAGAGGGTGTTGCGCTTGGATATACCAGTTGATAACTATCCAAATGTAAGATGTGTTCTTTTGAATATCATTCTACTTGCTTTTATTTCAAGTTGTTCTTGAATTATGAAGTGCTAAGCATTCTAAAATTCCTTTTGTCTGTTAGTTCAATTTTGTGGGGAGGCTTCTAGGTCCTCGAGGTAACTCCTTGAAGCGAGTGGAAGCTTCGACAGGATGCCGTGTTTACATCAGAGGAAAGGGTTCAATAAAAGATCCTGAGAAGGTAAACATATCATCCCAAGAATATGAATCTCTTTCGGAAAATATAAGAATAATGTTAGGAGTCCCAAATTTGGTCCCAAATGATGTGTCAAATGATGTAGCATTAAATAGCGAATTAGAAGTGATATGATGGATCAATGAAACAATGACTCATCATTTGGGACCAAAGTGATATAAATAGCTCGTCTTTTAATAATGAAATTGTTGGAGATTCAAATTTGAAATATGAATCATGATTTCTGGTGAGAAAAAAATTCTTGTAATATGTACTCATGTTGCTATATACTCGGTACTTATTTCTTTTCATCTAAAGATTCTAATGGGTTTTCCACGCCTTAATTCTGAAGGAGGAGAGTCTAAGGGACAGACCAGGCTATGAGCACCTGAACGAACCGCTACACATTTTGATTGAGGCAGAATTACCTGTCAACGTCATTGATTCGCGATTAAGACAGTCACAGGAAATCATAGAAGAACTGCTCAAACCTGTGGTGATTATTGTTTATCCTCCTCCTTTTAGATAAATTAATTACTTCCATCGCGTAACATTTCTTTAAAACATATTCATGCATTACTAACAACTTGAACTCAACTCATGTTTGCTCCATAAGAACATTGTTCCAACTACGGGGGTCTCTGTTTCTCATCCGTGTGTTGATTCAACATGCATATTACTATATCGTTTTTCCCAATAAATCTATCAAGTTTCTTAAATTTTCAATTGCAGGATGAGTCACATGATTTGTATAAAAGGCAGCAACTGAGAGAACTTGCGATGCTAAATTCAAATTTCAGAGAAGAGAGCCCTCAGCCGAAAGGTAGTGTCTCTCCTTTTGGCTCCAGTGGGATGAAGCGTGCGAAAACCAGTTGGTGATTTATACTTCTCTGTTGCTCCTTGATGGTTTCTTACGGAGAGAGACACCCGAATCTGCACCATATCATAACCTCAGATGCATATCCGTTTGGTACATCTGGAGGGGATTGGCTTAGTTGCAATTGAGCTTAAATGTGCAAGACTTGGTTGACAACAAGAACAACGAATGAAGAGAGGAATGTCTCTTATAGTTTTTATGCCTGTATGTGGTTTGCTTTATATTGTTGCAAGTAGAATTATTATTTTATTTATTTGTTTGTTAACGACATTCTAAATTTCTAATGGCTAGTTGTGTGAAGTTTTAATAACAGATGGAGAATCTCATGCCCTTTGGCATTTTGTAGACCTATTTTGAGTGTTTTAAAGTTTGGTAATAATTTTGAACAGTATGTGGTTCTGTTGAGTAGTTTGGAGGAATTTCAAGTTGGCGTGAGAACGCCAGAGGGCATTTGGTCTAGTGGTATGATTCTCGCTTAGGGTGCGAGAGGTCCCGAGTTCAATTCTCGGAATGCCCCCTTTTGTTATCCAATATTTAATTCTTTCTTCATCTTTTTTTTTTTTTAAATAATTTTTTATTAATAATATCCAATGTTTGATTGATTCTAAATAGGCTTTTCACATCTTTATTTTCCTAAATAAACTTATGTAAAGAACCATTGGATTCTTCGCTACTCAAGGGAGCCATAGTTTACCAATATTCTCTTTTTCAGCTTTATGGAATACCATACAAAATAGTACCAATATTTTCTATAAATTAGAAAAATATTTAATTTCATTGTGCAATTAACCGAAAACATAAAAGTTAATCTCTTATTTATCCATTAAAAGCAAATATGGTCAACAGTGGCAGATTTACTCAGGGCCCCACCCAACCCCGCCCCCCCGACTTTTTTTGAAAAAAAAAAATAAAAATTGGTGTGTGTGTGTATATTTTTCAGGTGACCATCAAATAGAAAGCTCTCAATAAAATTAGGTTCAGTGGGTGAGTATATTTAAATCCTTATATTAGTTAAATTAAATTAAGTTTTAATTATAGTTAAATGCAAGACTATAAAACGAATCAAATTGTTCTTGCATAATTTAGACTTGTTTGATTAAAAGATAAATTTGATACCAATTCAAAATATTAAAAAAGAAGATATGAGTATATTTTAAAACTCGATTCTCACAATTTAAAAAAATAGAAAAAAAATAAATTTTCTTAATTAAAAAAAAAAAATCTAACTTTTTAGACTTTATAAAAACGCTAGTTTGGGCACTTGAAAATAGGTTAGGTCCACTAAAGCAAGGCCCAATAGTTACATCATCTAAGCCATTGGCCCAAAATGAAATCTGGAAAGTTCTGAATTCCTTCATTCCAAAACAAGACTTTTTGTACGAGTCTACTCATTTCTGCCATTTTCACAATCTCAAAACCCTAGAACCATATCTACAATCCATCTATCTGTGATTTGATTGAAGCAATAGAAGAAAGAGATGGGGAAGCAACCAGTGAGGATGAGGGCAGTGGTATACGCACTATCTCCGTTCCAGCAGAAGGTAATGCCTGGTCTTTGGAATAATATCACCGGTAAGATCCACCACAAGGTTACGGAGAACTGGCTCAGCGCCACCCTCCTCATTGCCCCTGTGCTCGGAACCTACATGTAATCGATCTTTATCTCCTCTCTCTCCATATATTTTATATTTATACACGTGTTTCTGTTTATGTTTACCTGCTTTGTGTCATAATTGCTGTTAGATTAGTGATTTGTTATGCCAATTGAATTGAGAATGATTTGAAATGAAGTATGTGATGTCTGCTTGTGATTTGATTATATGATGTTCATTTTGAATGAAAGGTGAAGTTTTAATGATTTGGATGGTGTTATGGGGTAAAATGGAAGTTATTCGTAATTTGTACCTGTAGGCCTTTGTAGCTTAACTATATCTAGCTAAATACTCCCTCCGTTGCACAAAGGAAGTCTTTTTTCGAAATCCTAACTTTTAAAATTGGTGTGATTGGTTGCCATTCACTTGATCATTGCCAGATTTGTGTCAAATCTAGAACTGATACTGATTATTTTAGAAGAAAACTACCAGTTAGAAGTTTCAATAATGTTACCTCCATCTCAAGATAGTTCATGTTTGAAAATTAAATTTTTGAAGGGTTTTGGGGAATGGGGTAATTAGGTATTCTTACCCATTCACATAAGTTCTGAATATTTGCATTTTATCCTCACTCTTTTTTTCTTTTTCTTTTCCTTTTCCTGTTTTTGGTTTTAAAATGTTGATTTATCTAACAAAGAACTATTGGGTGGAACCCATGAAGCCTTGTTAAGAATTAAATTTGTTAAACTTGGGTATACCGTAGAAGAGTCTAAGGTTGTCAAATCTTGATGATTGGTTCAAATTTCTTCTATATGAATACGTCACAGATCTGCCTGTATGCATTGTACATCTTCTTATAAGGCAGCCTTGTTTTGATTTAAAAATGAAATTTAGAAATGTTAATTTCTGATGGAGTGTGTAAATAAAGGATCATGGTATTGGTTTAGTTTCTTTGTGGTTAAACTTAAAAACAAGTTGAGGAGAAGGATTAGAAGAGAAGTGGGTTAGAATAAAGCAAAACAGTTCTCATAGGAACCATCTTCCTCAACGGAAAGGTTTGAGTGATTTGTGCACTTTAATAAAGCAAAATAGTTTTCATAGAACAAATGAATAATGAAGAGCATAAAGATACAATATCCTTCAGTTTAAACATGTATGAGGATCCATAAGTAATACAATGACATCTATGAAGAGCCAGGAGCGAACAACACGTTAAACCAAAACAGAAGGAGCCAACAACACCAACGAAGTGAAAAATTAAACAAAAAAACACTATCTGTTCACTGCAGTTTAATGGTAAATGTAGCAGCCTTAAACAAGTGTTATGAAAATGTCTCTCTTATAGATGGCTATATTGGATAAAATAAAGCTTGGACATGTAACAAGCCAATAATGTAACTCAGATAGGGGTTGCAATTTTTTGTTTTTTATTTTTTTTTTTTTGGGGTGGGTGGGTGGGTATTAAGAGCTTGTTTCTTTTCATCATAAAGTGCACACTATCTTTTCAATTTCATCACATGAGTTATCTTTGGTTCAGTTTTAGGGTGCTTTTGTTAAATACAGGAAGAGACTATTGCATATCTTTTTATGAGTGGACATGACAGTAATAGTGCATATAAAATAAATAAAAAAGTGGTTTGACATCGTTTATAATTAGGGTGTCGCCTTGTGTCTTTCAACACATGCAGGTATGCCCAGAACTACAAGGAAAAGGAGAAATTGGAGCACAGGTACTGAAGTGAAGGGCTTTGCCACACACTCGAAGGAGAAGAAAATTGAAGGGCTTTCATTTCCATGTAGAAATTTTCATATTATTCTAGTTGTACTTGCGTGCAAATAACCTGACATGTCATGGTATTGACAATCAGCTACACTTATCGTGACTTTTGCGACTTTTGCAACGGAAAATTGGTGTTCTGTTTCTATTGGCACTAGAAAAGTTTTGAGGGGTTTTCTCTTAATGAATGTGATATTTGACTTAAGCTTTGGAGAATAAAGGGGCTGTTAGGCATCTGATAGTGTAGTTCGGTCGTACAATTTGTTACTGGGGATTGAGTAAAATATGTAAGGCACTGTCAGTGCCCCTTCCAATTTGTCGACCTTCCCAAAAATGAGGCATTTTCTATATGAAACTGGCAACCTTTTCTGTTCTTTTAGGCTGTTTTACTAATGACAAATTTATCATTTTCCAATATTCTTATTGACTTTTTTGTTATTTTACCAATTGAAAATTAAAAAGATAAATCATTTCAGCAGTGCTATAACTGTCTTGGAATCGAATTTTGCGGACACATGGTTAGATTGAAAATCTGTTGTATGCTGTTACCTCCTTTCTAAATTATGAAAAGCACTACTAAATTTGTCGAGTCTTATTGTAAACCTTTTAAAAGAATTTTCAGCTACACCAAGAATAAATTTAGAGGTTTACAACGGTGTTGGGGGACATTGTGGCGAGTTAACAAGAATCTGTACTCCTATCTATAAAATGAATAAGGCAAGTTAGGGAAATAGATGTTGTTTGTCCATTTTTTTTCTTTTTTGTCATTCTTATTTTCTATTGTACTATGTATAGATAGATATTTCAAAATTAAAGATACTTTTAAATTTTATTAAATTATATTTTTAAAATTTAAGTTATGATATAAATTTGTTCAAATTATAAAATTTGAACATACTAATGTTTTATATATAATTTATAATATTGACTTTGACATCAATAAAAATTTATACTCTTACTCTAAAAAAAAAAGAACAACGGTGTATGAAAAAAGTTCAGATTGTTTGTTGTTCTATGACCTTTTTTCTTATTTATTTATTTATTTAATTCTCATCATTTCTTAATAGTTTTTAAATTTCAATTCTTACATATATATGTTAAAATTTTAAAATTAGTATATAACAATATTTTATATATAATTTATAACATTTACTTTGATATCAATTAATATAAAATAATTTACTCCAAATTTGTATTTATAATTTCACAAGTTTGGAATAAAAAGGTATGAATTCGAGTGAGCACTCATTTATCTTCTACTGTCTTTTTTTTTTCACTATTTTTCAATAGTTATTATTATTATACTATATATTATTTCATTCATTCTAAAATTAAAGATGTTTTTAGAGTTTATTAAACTAAAATTTCAAATTTTAATTTCTAATATATTTGTTAAAATTTTAAAATTTATACGTAATAGTATTTTCTGTTAAGTTTATAGCATTTATGTTGTCACCAATTAAAATACAATAAATTTACTTGAAATTTAAATTATAATTTCATAAATTTACTTATAAAAATGCATATCTAAAGTTTGGAACAACGAGAGTATTATTGCACTATACACTTTAAAGTATTAATTTATTATTGTACGATATTAATATCTGTACTTTAAATTTTTAGAACTTGTACATAGTAATATTTTGTATATATCTTACAACAATAAATTTGACATTATAAGAATATTTGTCTTTAGTGTTTTTTTTTTTACATTCTTTTTTCTCTTCGTAGTTTTTTTAGAGTATTACTTTAATAAAATTATAATCAAAATCAAAATTTAAAAATAAAAATTTAAAATTTTATCTTACCATATAACCCCCTACAGGGATATTTATAAATTTAAACTATCAATCTATATTTAAAATTATGTGTTACAAATTATTCTATTAACTATATGTTTTTATTCTTTTAATTTTTTAAAATTTTAATTGTAAAACGAGTGTGGCATCGACATCTATGTAGTAATCCATAAATATTAGTAGCACTGACATACCATGACAAAATAAGAAACTGAAGTAAATAGAATCGAAACTAGAGAAAAAAGTTCTTAATACAAACTTGCTTAAAGCACAAAACTAAATAAAGCATACTACTACTTGAGAAACAAGATAATTCAAGTATTTCAGCCGCACAAACATAAACATTCAACTGGTTCAGAAATTAAATTTCTTGAGTTGCCCGGTGACTCCAACTATGCAGCTACTGCATCAATAAAGGCTCTTCCAGGCTGGCGACGCGCAAGAGGTCCATGGCATCCCAGAAGCTGGCATCAATCAATCAAAAACACTTGTCAGGGATGAAAATCCTTTGATATGCAACAAAAGTCAACCAGTATTATTTCATCTAACAAGTATGGACTAGACGCCTTATTACCATGACCTAAATTGTTAGTCTGGCTAACCATTGGAGCAGAGGGGGTAGATCAGTCGATTGAAATATAACAGACTATACATGCAGCTGGAAAAAATAAATTTTAGTCAATTTGACAGAACAAACCTTTGCATTGACACCATCGGGAAGGATACGGTTCTCTGCCTTCCACTTCACGTAGTCAGTACGGCTAAACTTGGTGAATCCCCTGAATGTCAAGTAGACAGCACAAATTAGACATTTGGAGGCTCAAAGCAAACCAACAACAAATCCAAAAAGATAAATTACCATAAACAATAAAATTAATATGGAGTCCAATTTAGAAATACCTCTTTTTCCACTCTTTTCTGAGTTGGGGTTGTTAAGGAAGGGACAGGCCAAAAAGACTAAATAGCAGTGAACAGATAAATCATGTATTGTTTGATATTTTATCTACCATACAAATACACACACACACACAACTGTGTGTGGGAGATGTTATATTTCTAAAAAATGCATACCATTTCCTGCTGACAATAATCTTCTGACGACCAGGAAACTTGAACTTGGCACGGCGCAAGGCTTCCTGGGCATGCTGACTGTTTGAATCTTTGCAACGGACTGAGAGAAGCACCTGGCCAATGCTGACACGGGCACAGGTTCCAAGAGGTTTACCAAAGGCACCCCTCATGCCTGTCTGGAGCCTATCAGCTCCAGCACATGACAACATCTTGTTGATACGAAGCACGTGAAAAGGGTGAACCCTGACCCTTAGGTGGAAAGCATCCTTCCCAGCAAACTTTGTCATGTACTTGTTACAGGCAATACGGGCAGCTTCCAAAGCCTCACTAGAGACGTTTTCCTTTTCCCAACTCACCAAATGAACACAGAAGGGAAATTCATCAACTCCCTTCTTTTTCATTCCAACATCATAGATCCTAATCTTTGGATCTGGCACACCACGGCAGAAACGAGACTTTGGATAAGGCTTGTTTTTTATCTGACGATAGCACCTTGCAGGTCCTGGTGAAATAAAAATAATTCCATCAAAAACACTACATCACAATCTTCTATTCTTCTTGTAGGGAATAAAAGAAACAAGATTGAACAGGAATGAAAACATGCATTAAGTGCCTTTTAAAATAACAAATGACGGTACAACTGATAATCATTGAAAACCATCTCTTTATTTATCAGTAAGGAACACATGCATCAAATGCCATGGCTTAGTATATCCATTTCATTGTTCTTTTAATCTCAAAATTACAATTTGATTCAATTTCCAAAATACCAACTAGTTTGGGATAACAGACATAGTTGAGCTGAACCAAATAATCTTCAAAGTATACAATCATTCAACATACAAAATAACAGCAGAACATGGGTCATGTAACCTGAGTACCAGCAGAAAATGAAATTAAGATGTTTACCATCTTAGTTATGAAACTGGAAAACAAAAAAAAAAGAACATAAACCAATAACTTTTATACTCCTTCCATTCCACAAAACAGTCCCATTTCTTAATTTATTTATTTTTAGTTCCACAAAATATGTTTCATTTCCAATGATGACATCCTTTCCTTTGTGTTAATCATGGCAGTTGTGCCACCACTGCAAGTATGTATTCTTAAAGTGCGTAAATTAAAAGAATGAGACTCATCTTGTGTAGGAGTACACAAAATCCTACGAATCATGATTTTAAAGAGGAACAGAAAAAATATACACAATAACAGATTGGACCTGATCCAACGATGGAAAAAAAATATATGCTCCTAAAACTTTTTAGATCAAATCCACATATTAGTTTTCATTATATGTAAATCGAATACAAATCCACTCATTCGAGAAAGAAATACAAATTTGCTCAAATAAAGGTTTCAGTAACAGCCCTTTACCAAATTTGGGTCAACGAATAACAAAAACCCAGATAACAAAAGCTCAGATCGTACACATACATATATGGATGAAGATTCAAATATAATTTCGATACATTTATAAGATTGATTGATACATAGATAGAGATACGTACTTCTTCCCATGGCGAGCTTTTTGTCGATCTGCGGCGTCCAAGCAAAAAATGAAACCCTAGGCTATGATACAAAATGAGAGGATATATTTATAGTCCGAAGCAAAGAGTCAAAATTGCAGTTCTACTTGTTTGGACCGCGTCTATTTACGTATGGGCTTCCGTCATCAAACTTTTGTAGGCTGCGTTGAGCTTAAAGCCCATAGCCTAGATCCTTCTTGGACGTTAAATTGTCCGGTCCAAGTTTTTATTTATCTGGTTTTGACAAATCTTGTGTCCAAGTTACATACTTTTCCCTGTCCAAAAAATGATAAATAAAATATAAAAAATATTTAAATTAAATTAATTAATTTTTTAGGAGTGAGCATTTTTTTTTGACAAAATTATCTTTGCAAATATATTTTATAATGATAAATAGATAAAAAAAAAAAAAAAGTTTTGATGTGACATAAAATGAGGATAAGAAAATAATTGCAAATTAAAAGTGATAGATTGAGTTATTATTTTTTGGACAATGAAAAGGGTATTTGGGCTCATTCTTTTGTTGACAGATGAAGTATATACTAGTTTCTATCACATGCGTTGCGCACAGATGTATTTTATTTTAAAATTTTGTATAATTATTTGAAAATAATTTAAAATTTAAGTAAATAAATAATTATTATTATTAAGCTATGCATTAATAATATAAATCTTAAAATAAATGTTTAGGACAAAATTGTAAGATGATAAAAACTTTATTTGTGCTTGTATATTTATTTGTGTTTGGATAAATAATGATGATTGTATGTGTTAAATAAATTATATGTTACTACAAAGACAATAGAAGAATTAGAATAAGAAAATTTATTAATTTGTAAGCTTAAGAAAGTTCTCTAAATAGTATAGTCTATTAACATCATTTAAAAAATTGAAACCTACAACTCTACTACTATCTAAGAAAAAGAACAAAATATTTAGTGTAATATTCCAACAAATGAGTGATCTGCTATTAAAAAAGATAGGTAAATGAAAAAAAATAGCATTGAAGAAAGTCGAATGATGCAAATTTAATTTTTTTTTAAATTATTTGGAGAGAACTTACTCAGTTAGTTTTTATGTGAGTATGGAAGTTGTGGTAGTAAAGCAATTTTGAAACATAGTGAAAAACATTCCATCATGAGATATCAATTTTCACTGAGGAAAATATTAAATTAATAAATTTGTAATTTACATTATGATAAATCCCTTTCCACTAATAAACCAGTACAATTAATACATCAATTTTTTACTAATATTTTGGATCGAATATTAAATTTTTCGTACTTTATCAAATAAAAAATTAACATAACAACCTCTACCAACATAAAAAAATTTACACCGCTATTCCTCTATCATAATATGTATAAAACAATAAAAACTAATACGACAATACAATAAGTGCACCAACTTTTCAATAAATAAATTTTGAGTTCCTGCAAAAAGAAAACTAAGAACATTTAAAAGATTTTAAATTACTCCCTCATCTTTTGAAATATATTAGATGTAGATTTATTAAAAGAAAAATATCCTCGTACTGAAAATTCAAATTAAACTATTCTTACCTAAACGTCTTTAATGTGTTAGGCCAAAAGCCTAAAATTATTAATGAAACCCACAATCAAAACTTTAAG
Source organism: Pittosporum tobira (assembly GCA_032359685.1). Taxonomy (NCBI): domain Eukaryota; kingdom Viridiplantae; phylum Streptophyta; class Magnoliopsida; order Apiales; family Pittosporaceae; genus Pittosporum; species Pittosporum tobira. The sequence continues at coordinate 15,631 of JAUMHB010021237.1, forward strand.
TGATATATTAAAATTAAAATTGAATCATATATTAAAGTTGATACGAATTTAAAATAGTGATTACCAACTTAATCACAACATTTCCTTATCCATTGTGATAAATCAAATATAGTGATAAGAATATATAAACACCTAAAATAAGCACAAACATAAACACACATACATAAATTGGTTATATTACTGAATACATGACCACCCTAATATTGGTAACTGACTCCAATAATTAATACTTAAATTATTAGTCTACAATTAAAATATATTGAAATAAAAAAAAAGTGATGTATTTGATATACCAATTAAATGTTCAACTATGAACACAACACGTAAATTATTTACATTTAATGTAAGTAAATATTCCATCAATTCCTAAAAAATTGGTTTAGTTTTTATTTTTTGTTCAAATGACTATTTTTTAAATCACAATAATTATTATTTTATACATATATAGGCAATAAAACTATAATCATAATAAGTTATATCAAATGTACTATAAGATATAATTTTCGTATGTTCGAATACTTAAATATATAAGATAAATTATTAGTTTTAAAATTGATAAATTTGACCAAAAATTAAAATTAAGGCAATTTTTTTGGGACAAATGGAGTAAATGCTAGACGGACATAATGGTACATGGTTTTAGAATGCAAAAATTATGATAAAATATCCGAGTATTAAACACTCTTATAGAAAACAACAAATTCAGCTCTTAATAGTGCCATAACCTACTATTTAAATAAATATCTTACTCCAAATGGTTCTATAAATTCGAATTGAATTGTTAAACCAAAATAATGAATCCGCCGACCCAAAAACAAAAGTAATGGCGAGAGAATGATTATAAAACATACTCCAATAAGAGAGTAAACCTCCTATAAATAATTAAATTTTTTGTTTATCTGTAAATAATAACGAATAAAAAAAAATGTTAAACAACCCTAAAATTTGGATTAGAAAAGACATATTCTTACCTATTATGTGAAAGTCATCAACAATTTACTCTCTCAGATTATGGTTAATTTAAAAAAGAGATAAGGACGGAATTATGAATGAAGTTGGAGAGAAAACATGACGTGATGCGGTAGAAGTGAATATAAACTACATAATCAGTTTTATTAGATAAGATTTTTAAAATTATTGTTTAAAAAAAAAATAGAATTGCCACGTAAATAGCTGGAGAGTGCAGGGTTACAATCTCTCAGCTTTAGAAATAGTATATATAAATGTACCCCAAGATCAAACACATGTCAAAGTAATTACGTGAACACGAGCAATTTAAAAGAGTTAATTTTTAATATTAATTTATAAAAAATACACTGTTTAAATCGTCGATTCTCACTTAATTATGTAAACATGCAAAATGTGTTCATACACCTTTTCTTCTATCAAACATAGTTTTAAATTTTTGGTAAAATTGTCACTTAAATTAATACTTTTTTGATTTTGAATTATTAAGTTTTGTTATTGACTTTAGAAGTCAATATAAATATCTTTTTTGTGTAATGGATGACACATTTGAAGTATATGCTTAAATATCTTTCCAACTTCCATTATTTTAAATCAGGAGATGAGAATTATGAAGAATTATATTTTAACATACTAAATAAATATCAATTGGTGCTTACCCGTTCTTAATTAGTCTTAATATTTTTGTTAAATAAGTTAAATAAAAATCCTAAAGACAAGGGAATTTATCCCCAATTTCGAAAATTATAAATTATTCTTTCTACTGGGAGTCCAAAATCCCAATTGCCATATATTTTTGGGCTGAAAGATAAGATTGACAACGGGCGAAGATGTGAACTTTGAAGATCTCGCAAAGCCCTCCTGAAATAAAGTCATGGGCCTAAAAAACTGAACGGGTTAAACTTTATGTCATGGTAACACGAATATGATCAGAAAAATAGTTTTTGGTAGCGTATAGAGGCCCATTGGTTGCCTGGTGCAGAACTGGCTCAACTCAATATCCAACTCACTCGACCTAGAACCAACGTATCCGACTCTGACATTGCTATCGCAGTGACAAATAATGTGGAATGAAGTGCATCCACAAGTTGAGAAATGGGCCCGCCATAAAAGGACCATATCGTCAACTTCAATGCAGATTAGCATAGACTTTCGGCTCACCATGAAAATCAAAGCAGCCCAACTGATACATACTCCATGATTGTTATTTCTTACCTATCATCTTCATGGTTATTAATGTCGTGTATTTGGTTAAAATTAGTCACGTTGTTCGAGATACATATAATTATTAAATTATTTATTAATGTGTCGAGTAATACTTAAGTCTTATGTTTTTGCCTATATATTTACATAAGTTTATATATATAAAGTTGTTAGTATAATTTGTCAGATTTTAAGATATATTAATAGAATTTTAATATATGTGTTCAATTTATTTTTAAAAAATAAAAAACCATTTGATATTAGCTTTAAAATATAATTTTTTTTGGCATAGTTTTTTTTATTTCTAAAATATTATTTTTTCTTCAGCATCAATATAAATTTTTATATACAAATTAACTAATACTAATATAGCAGGAAATATTATAATAATGAATGAGTCAAAATTCATTAGTCAATTCAATTAGTAGAATTATTTAATTTTCTTACGTGAAACAAATGAGAGGACCCTTTTGTGTGCAAATGAAATTCTGTAAAATGCCATCTAAATTCTTGTACTAATCTATAACATTTTATTTAGTATGTGAGTTATTTTATGTATATTTAAAAATCGTGTGAAAAGGCTAATGTAATTATATATATAATTTATTTGTAGCTAATTGCGTTAGATTTTCATTCAGCCGAGTCAATAATTTAAAATTAATAAAATTGAATTGGCAACGTAAATGAGCCAAAATGGACTAAATATTTATTTATTTATATTATATATTGATTTTCACTTATTTTAAATTTGCTTTCGCTTAAACCCTTATCACTCCATTTTTGGAAACCATAAAGTTAAAAATATAGGTTTCCTCTTCTTGTTTTTAGCTCACATGCATACTACTGTAAAGTAATAATTCAAGCACGTAAATCAGTTGATAAATAATTGTTCTAACTTAATTAGAGGCATCAAGTTTGAGTTATGAAAATACAATTATGTTAAATCTTGTGAGAGAAAAATTTATTGCATATATAATCATATTCGGTTCGATTTCGAATTAATCGAGTTCCTAATAAAATACTTGATATCGAATATTAGGGGATCAAAAAAATAAAAAAATAAAAAAAGGGAATCTTCGACCAGCTCCCTATGAAGGATTACACCCTAATCGTTGAACTTTGCCCCCACCCCACCACAATCAAAATGGCCAGTATCAAACGATGGTAAAATTGTACCTTTTTAATTTTTTTTTTTTTTTTTGTCAAAAGGTGATATTCAAGTCTCAAGATGCTTTGAATTCCAGCGCTAAATTATTATTATTATTATTATTATTATTATTATTATTATTATTATTATTATTTATCTAAATATGTTATGGTCAAACTTTAATATTACTACTTTATTAAAACATAACAAAACATATCTTCTTGATTCTTTATTTTTTTTTTCTTTTCCAAAACGTTTGTTAGCAAACAGCAAACTAAGTAATTAACTATTGGGACTTGGTAGTGTAGTATAAGTTGAGAGTTCCTCCACCTTTTTTCCCACATAAAAGCTGTTTATATCTCAAAATTTATATCTCAAAAAAAAAAAAAAAATTAATAACAAGAAAAATAAAGAGGCCAAAGAAAAAGATCGATGAGTCGAGGGACCAAAGATATACAAGGTGCCATATGTCGCTTCCCTATTGCATATTCTATATACTGTGGTGGCCCACATCTGGTTTATCCTATCTGGAAAGTTAGCATGTGAAAGTAAGGAGTGTGGGGCCCAGATGACTTGTAAAAATAGGGGAGTGTGATGAGGTGGCTATCGGGTACAAAGATTTGAGTGGTCTAGTTTGGTGGAAGAATATGAGCCACTGGGTATGAGTGGCAGAGACATCGTCCGACCGCTGTCCTTGTCCGACCCGGAAAATCAACAAAAGATGATAATTGTAGGAGGGAGGCCCCCCTCCTAATTATTTGACACCCGAATTTCATTCCCATCTTGTGCCCACTCCATCAGCCGACTTATTGGACTGTTGGTTTTTAGGACCGTCATAAAGGATTAGTTTAATTTCAATTAATTATTAAAGTAATTTTAATTTTTTAAATATTTAAATGAATTAAATATTTTAATTTTTTTTATGTTTAATTAATATTCAATTACAATTAAACATTCTTTTTATCATCTAAGTCGGCGTATTAATTTTTAAAACACTTATTTTTAGGTGAGACTTAACATTATTTTGATTAGCCTTGTGTCACCGCCATTGGAAATAACAAAACTCCAACCTTTTTAAGATTGATACGTAAACTGCAATTTTGAATTGGATATGGTTTGGGGCAAGTGGACGACGGTATATACATGATTAATCTGATATTTTTTGTGAATTAATTTTTTCTTGTATTTATATAAATAATATGATTACATATTATTTTTAGTATATAGTGACACAATTGGTGTGGTTTTCGATTTTAGGATTTTCACATTTAAAAAAAAAAATTATGTTATTTTTATTATGTTGTTAATTGCTAACAATATGAAATCACAAAAATTTTAAATTAGAAGAACAATTGTAAAATCAAAATCCCAACATTCTGAATGAACTATAATTAAAAATTCAAGTCAATATATAGTTCTTTTGATCAAATAGTAAGTTTTTCTATAAGAATTTATGTACTCTACTTTACAAAATTTTCAACATTAAACACACGTTATAGTAGCACTCCGGTAGTTAATACAAGTCACTTTCTCAACGAATTTTTGGGTACCTACCTGCATCCTGCATGTAGAATAATTTGTGGAAGAAGTGGGTTGGGGGTTACAATTGAAAATTCACAGAAGAGTGGGATTGAAAAAGGCACCTAGAAGTTAGATACTCCGTTAGCTAGCATGCATGCACAAAAACATTAAAAGAGAAAAAAAGGAAAAGGCAACAGTAATGTGGATTTACATTATTGGGGGGTTTATACTAAAAAAAGCAAAAGAAAGTGGATTAAAAAGCAACATATGTATCAAGTTAAAACTATCATCGATATAATCTGTCTCCATGTAAATAACTTAAACATCAGCTTCCCAAACTTTAATCTGAATATCTCTCCCTTTCTTCTCTTCTTAACTCTCCCTCACCAGTCAGGCAGTCACCACATATATATCATATATTCATATATATATATATATGGCAGCAAGTAGTCTTGTCAAGAATCCCAGCAGACTATCTCTAGCCATGGAAAGAACTGGCCTATGGTGATTAGCATATATTTTAGAATAATTCATGCATCATCGTTAATTTATCCTTAATGCAGAATCCTGGGTCTTTAATTAATTCCTATTAATTATAAGTAATAATATGTTGTTCCATCTGTTGCAGGGTTTTCTCTCAAGATATTCCAGCTGATATTATTGTTGAAGTCTGTGAAGCCAAATTTAATCTTCACAAGGTAGTCATATATTGCTGTAGTATTTTCATTTTCATTTTATATTTATTTTTTTGGTTTTAGTTTTAGTTGTTTCATATGTGTATCCATACATTTTAGATCTAAATTAATGAGATTTGGATTCATTTTCTCAAATGTATTTGTGGCAGTTCATGCTTGTGGCAAAAAGCAACTATATTAGGAAAGTGATACTGGACACCAAAGAAGCTGGCTTGGAAAGAATTGATCTGTCTGTTATACCCGGAGGCCCCGAGATATTTGAAAAAGCAGCAAAGTTTTGCTATGGTGTCAATTTTGAGATCACGGTACACAACGTAGCAGCTCTACGTTGCGCTGCTGAGTATCTTCAAATGAACGACAAGTATTGTGACGGCAACCTAGCTGGCCGGACAGAGGACTTTCTAGCTCAAGTCGCCCTGACAAGCCTATCCGGTGCACTTGTCGTCTTGAAATCATGTGAACATCTCCTTCCCATGGCTGATGATCTAAACATCGTACAAAGATGCGTTGATGTTGCAACTGCAAAGGTTACTACTACTACTACTACTACTCTGCCTCTAGTTCATTTACAAATACTAGCTATATCAATCTCACAAAAAAGAGTGTCCGTTTCATGAATTTAATGAATAAAGAAAAATAGAGGCGAGGGACTTGCAGATGCTAGATCTAACGCATGAAGTAATTTCTGTAAAGAGAGCCGATTTAATGTCATTTTATAATACAATAATGTGATACTTGCTGTGAAACTAAATAATTGTCAAACGAGATTATTCTTGTAAAACTCATAATTAATTAATTAGATATTTATCAAATCGTTCTGATATCATGTTAAAATTAATTTTAACAGGCTTGCAACGAGGCTAATTTTCCAAGCCGTTCACCTCCAAATTGGTGGACGGAAGAATTATCCATCTTAGACATTTCTTTTTTTGGAAAGATGATTGCTTCAATGAAGTCCCGTGGCGCAAAAGGTTTCACTATAGCTAGTGCTATCATAACATATGCAGAGAGATCACTTCCTGATCTCGTCCGAGATCGCTCCGGGGGCACCAAGTCCTTAGACTCCAACCTCAGACTCCAACAGCGTGAACTTCTTGAGTCAATCGTGGCACTTTTACTTATGCCCGGTGACAAGATGCAAGTTTTTCCGATCAACTTCCTATGTTGCCTTCTCCGGTCGGCAATTTTCTTGGGAGCATCAAACAGCTGCAAGGTTGAGCTAGAGAAACGTATTTCAGCTATACTAGAGCATGTAACTGTGGATGATCTGCTGGTGTTGTCGTACACATATGATGGAGAGAGATTGTTTGATTTGGAAAGTGTGAGGAGGATCATATCAGGGTTTGTGGAGAAGGAGAAGAATGTGGCGGTTTTTAATGGGGGAGATTTTAAAGGGGTTTGTTCTGCCGCCACGCAGAGGGTGGCTAAGACGGTTGATGCATATCTCGGTGAGATTGCTACATATAGTGAACTTAGTATATCTAAGTTCAATGGGATTGCTAATTTGGTGCCTAAAGGAGCTAGAAAGGTTGATGATGATCTTTACCGCGCAATTGACATCTACTTGAAGGTAATTTACCAGTATAAAGCTTAAAGCTAATCTAGAACAATAAACACAGGAAATCTTATTACATATCTGTCAGTGGACCGAGTGCACTACTGTTGACCAGAAAAATGGTCAATTAAGTCCATTTTCCACATCTTAATTATTACCCATTGTACCTAATTTTTAATATCAACAATTGTTCCATGCATAAATTTGTAGGCTCATCCAAATTTGGATGAAATTGAGCGCGAGAAAGTCTGCAGTGTGATGGATCCACTAAAACTATCCTACGACGCCAGGGTCCATGCTTCGCAGAACAAAAGATTACCCGTACAAATCGTTCTTCACGCGCTATACTATGACCAGTTAAAGATCAGGAGTGGTGTCGATGATCGCCAAGTTCCAGATGCTATTTCCACAAGAAGTCAGTTACAGGCAGATGTGTCATTGGCAAGAGAGAATGAGGCTTTAAGAACTGAGCTGCTGAAAATGAAGATGTATATTTCAGATATTCAGAAAAATAATAACCAAGGGATGACATCAGCCAAAGGTAGTAGTAGTCAGAAGAAACCAACTTTCTTCTCATCAGTGTCAAAGACTTTGGGGAAGTTCAATCCTTTCAAGCATGGATCCAAAGATACATCTAATATGGACGATGGAGTTGACCTCACCAAGCCAAGAAGGAGAAGATTCTCCATCTCCTAGATTTATTTAATTTATATATATATATAATATGGAGTGATTTGTTTAATTATTAGCATATATTTTGTGGTAAAATTAATTAAAATTTTGTGTAAAGGTGAGTGATTTAATTTATAAAAATGAAAGTGTGTGGAGTACGTTGCATTCTTCATTGTTGATTATGCAAGAACCTTGGAATTTTGTTAGTTGTATAAATAATTTTATGTAGTATTGTTACACTGTTCAAACCAATTTAGGTTGTGAACTTCTTGAAATTATGGAGCCTTATGAACTTACTTCTTGAAATGGAACGTACCTTGGAATTATGTTAGTTGTATAAAATAATTTTAACTTGGGCTTCACTTGAACTTCATGAACTTATTGAAACTTTTGTCCTTTTGGGTTTCATTTCTCTTCAATTGAATTTTGGACTTCTTGAAATTAGATTTCTTTTCGGATTTCCTTTATCAATATTTAAACTTATAGCAAATTATTCTTGAGCATTACAAGATTATGATAATACTCACTAGTTAATGTAAATATAAATATAAAATATAGAGATAATATATAAATGTAACATTTTTGCACTAGTCAATTTGAATTATAACCTGAGATAAATTTGTGTTGATTTCGTTGTTGTAATTATCAAGGAGATTGACCTTAATTATACTCTATCTATTCCAAGATAATAGGACCTTGGCACATGTACTAGAAAAGTTGATTTATAATATCATTACTCTTTCATTACTATTATAAATACAAGGGAGATAAGGAAGAGAAATAATTTGATTGGGGCAGATTCATGGGAAAGATGAGAGAAGTTAATTAATGGTAATAGAAAAAAAAATGTGTATATTATTCATATTGAAAACTACAAACAATAACTAAAATGAACAAATGAACAAACTTCTTACTCTAAAATGGCTATTATTTCATTCGTCCCGAAAAAATTAGTCTAATTTGATTTTTTTGATTAAAATGATTTTTTTTAATATTAAAATTTTAACTATTCCATAAATATATAGGCGACAAGATCATAGACATAAGAAACTATATTACATGTAATACTAGATCAAGTGTTTGTTTGTCTATTAAGTTTTGAATTGGTCAATTTGAACAAAACATTCAAACAAAATCAGTTTTTTTTTTTTTTTTTTTTTTTTAAACGAATGAAGTATAATAAAATAAAGGGAATATTTTAATGCCTTCCGCCTTCAACTAGTAGAGATTATTTTTAGTTTGCACCATTAATTTACTTTCCCAAAAAATTCGGTGGCTTTGGCAATGACATAAATATGGTTAATACTTAATTTCACACAGCCTTTTCTTATTCGATTTGTGTTCTGTCCACAAAAGCCAATATGTCATGCTTCCAAAGGACTTGAGAAGGGTTACATAACCAACGTAAAGAAACCTGGCACTGACTTGATTTTTTCAAGTGATTGTGAACTCGATCAGAAGAAAATAACAACAGAAGGGATATATATACAGTCACTTTCAGAAGATGTTCTGTCAAATCTTTAATTGTTTTATAAGTTTTTTCTACAAAAAAAAAAAAAAAAAAACCACCCAAAAACCGGTTTTTGTTCCATCTATCATCATTATCATCATAATCATCATAATTTTGTTGTCTTGGTTAGGAACGGAAAAACCCGCACCGTAACCGTTATTCATATTACAATCGTTTTAGTTAATAGAAAATAACCGTATCCGTAACCACATAAGCGATAATGGTAGCGATTTTTTTTGAAAAAAATCTAGTACCGTATCATTTTTTATTTTTTATTTTTTATTTTTATATTAAAAAAGTATTAATTTTTGATAACTTCCTACCATTTATTATGAAAATTGAACCTTGTTATATGATTTGTATTTAAATATATTTTTTTATATAATAATTTAATGTTTATATTGATACTAATTATTCACGTGTTATCGTAAGAAAATTCTAATTGGATGATATGTAAACTACTTGACCGGAGTGATTATGAGCCTTCAATTTATCAGAATATACAATTATTATGGTCCCATCCTGTCTTAATTAATTTCAGATTCTTGGAGGTGCGTTACAGCTTCTACTCTTACTTTAATAAGTTGGTTTGTCAAATTCGTCCAACCCCCATAAACCATGTTTCTGAGGAGATTACCATTTACTGCCCCAAAACTGGAATTAATTGGGTATGGTTTCCATGGAAAGATGCATCCATTCTTTCGTGATTCTTTGTACATCCCAACCAGAATTTTTTATTCTCTTTCAATAAAACAAAGCCCCCAAGAACTGGATTCCAATTTCACATTTTCCACTCTTACCAATTTTTTTCCGGTCAAAAATTATTTTTACTAGAGAAAGTAAAATGCATTTTTTAGGGGAATTTCCATTACACATTTTCTCTAATTCCACCTTTAAATATTGATAAGAATTTTAACATTTTAACCACTAAATTTTTTATTAAATTTAAATAAGAAGATTTTGTCATATCGTTTAATTATTCTATTAATCTCTTAAAAAAATAATTAAAAGATGAAAAATACGCAAATTAAGAAAACTAACCGTATACTCTCTCCTTCACATTTATTATCATTTTATCTATGTGAAATTTAAATTATTAATAAATAAAATACAAATATATTTTAAAATTTTTGAAACTATATTAAGAAGAACTTACCATCCACAATAATTAATTCTTATATATTCTCAATTCAACCTATATTATAATTCATAGAACTAATAGAAGCTATTATACCTACATAATAATAATAAAAATAAAATAAATGAGAAAGCGGTTTTTACCGTTGTTTTCAGGAAAAATTCGAATCGCAACCGCTTTAGATTTTTTACCAAACATTTTTTCTACAACTAAACCAAAATCAAATTTTCGAAACCAACGGTGTGGGTACCTCGTTGTAAGAACCCAATATTTTTAATATTTTGAAGTACTAAATAAAATTATTTGGTTTTCGACAAAAAGAATGTCAACGTTAAAGTTAGGCAATATTTATTCCCGTGTGGAACGTCGCAAAGTTTTTGTGGACCCCACAACCGAAAACGTGTGGACCCCGCTAATATTCGTTAGATGACTTTTGATGCCCTAAAACTTAAATTATTCGCCTGTCACTTTCTACTATTACTCCGACAA
>JAUMHB010021248.1:3989-26519 GCA_032359685.1 Pittosporum tobira
TTAACCAAACAAACTTAGTTCTTCAAGGATTTAAGATTTACTAGCAACAGCTCCAGCTTCAGTCAACAAAGGAACAAGCTTTCCACTTTTTTGTAAGGCAGTTGTTGCTGCAGAACATAAACTAACGTGAGCACCGGGAACAAAATCCTTAAAATATAATAATAATAGTAATAATAATAAAGTATTTTAAACAATTGTGAAGGATTAAGGAATTGAGGCATACAATCACAGCCACCAATGTGCTTCCCGCCAATGAAAACATTCGGAACAGTCTTCTGCTTAGTCCATTCTCCTAGTGCTGCTTGAATTTCAACCCCATCACCTTCAGCAAAATATCTTTATCAGTAAACAGAATATTAACATAATAGCTTTATGCAAATATATGGCATTATTGTTTTCATTTAGGGAATTCACATATGTTCAGCAACAAATGATGTATTACTAATTTACTTTAACAAATGGCAGCACAAAAGTGCTGGATCAAAACCATATGATAATCTACAAGCACAATAAAGAAGCTAACTGTTTTTGAGTAAGAGACTCACAAATGGTAATTTCAAATAGCTCATCTCAAAAGTTTTTAAAAAAAAAAAAAAAAATTTAAATATTTCTGGTTGTAAGTAAAGGGAATCCCTACGACTCCATTCAATCGGTTGTTATAGCACTGGCACAAACCAAAACATTCTTGCCCCAAATCTACGCTGCACCGGCCTAAGTCTGTACCAAACTTAGTCAGCCTACCGAGAACAAGACTTAACTTTGCACGAGTTACACCAACCAAAGCCTTGCTGTATATTGTTGCCTTGTTATTATTTACTTGATAGTTTATATACTTGCAGTCACACCAGAATCACAACATATAGGACCAAATTAATCAATTTCAAGTTCAATTTCAAATCCTCTAGATCTAAATCATCCTGATTTTGTAAGAATACCAATTCAATTCAATTCAATTCCGGTCACACATCTTAACACCTACAAGCTATTTACTCCCCCATATAGTTCATATTCACTTAGCTAAACATAATTACACATAATATGGATAAGAGGAAAAACATAAGCAATCACAGAGAAAGATGAAGACTGACTTTCTGTGTCCAGCTCAATGGTTTTGAAATGGGCACCGAGCTGAGTCAACAGCTCCTTCACGCTAACGCAGAACGGACAATACGATTTGCTGCACCCAAACAAATATCAATCACTAATTAATTCCATTAGATTATGTATACAAACTACATAGATCCATTCAATTCATTCAAAATCATTCCTCATAACACCTTCTCTAATCATCACTAACATATATATATATATATATATATATATATATATATACACACGTAGATATATAGATATAATCAGAGTAAGAGAGACCTGAAGACGATGACTCCGTTGGATGAAACGAGCTCCTGTGCCTTTGCCAACGCCATTTCTCTGTGAATGGATTGATATTCAAACCCTAGCTGCACTTCTTATCTCTATCAAATGGTGTAAGAACGGGAAAATAGGTGCGTCAAACGGCTATCGCGTGGGGGATATATATATATATATATATATATAGCCACGAAGGGGCCGGTCGCCGTTGCGTGCTGTTATTAATTATTCCGTTTTGTTCTTCTTTATGCATTTTGGTTGTTTCACGGAACTGGATGTTCACATTATGCAATTTAGGGAAAAATTAAAATTTGCATTTTACAACTTACTATTAAATATTCTTTTTAAATTACATTATTAATAAATGATAAATCAATAAATTTTTAGGTCTCCACTAATAACTTTTTTACTTAATTTTATACAATACATAATTCCATTATTAATAAACAGTAAATAAATTTCAATGCTTAATATTATTCTATTAAATTAGAATCATTAAAGCCTGACAAATTGATGATTAAGAATAAATTTGGATGAATAAAAATAAATTTCAATTTATTTGTATTGGACCTACATATATCGAGTTGATAAATCTGTATATAAATAAATAAGATTAAATATGAATAATCATATTAGATTATATATGATGTAAAATTAAATTTCATACGTTATCTTTTTCTAAGAAAATATTTTAAATACACTATTTGTCTCAAAAAAATGACTAAAGCACTTAAATACGTAAATTAAGAACAATTATTTTGATGAAAAAGAAAAATACTAAGTCACGCAAAAATTAACTATTCTCACAAAAATCTTTATTTTTAAACATATGTCACGTATTTTATCTAAATTATTTATTTTGTAACAATGAAAATAATATCATGATAGTAATTTTTATTTTTTATTTTTATTTTTTTGTATATTTTGAACTAGTCTTTAGACTGGCCGACTCATAGGCTGTAAACTCGAGGGAATGTCAAATTACCTCTCTGTCTCTCTTTAGAAATAAGTAGTTTCAGGACATTTTCTTTCTCTAAAATAATCAGGTGGCTTTCTCTCTATAAAATTAAGAATTTCGTTACTCTCTCTCTCTCTAGAATTTGATTTTGGAATTTTTAAAAAAATTAAATGGATATAATTTCACAAGTATCTGATACAGTTTGTGCTCCAAGAACCAATGGATAAACCCGAACTGTTATTATTCTTCAAGTATTCTGTGAATTTTTATGCGAAAGATATTTATTTAAAAATAGTCAAATCCCATTTAAAATCCATTAACATTATTCCTTTTTTCTAGTTGGATTTCAATTTTGACCTTGTCAGCTTCGCATTGTTCCTTTCATACATACTCGTCATCAATTCCGCACATGAGCTTGGTGATTTTGTGCTTGTTTGGTAATTCTTTTTAAATCATAATTTATAGTTTAAATTTAATTTTAAATTTTTGTTAAAATTAGATTTAAATTGTAAATTTAATTTTTTAAATTTAAATTTAATTTATCACAGTTTACTAAACATGACATTTTATTATGTTTGAGTGTAATAAGCTCCTAATGCAAAGTGCACTATGTGCTCGTTTGGTAACAGCGTTGAGAGATTATGACATTTAAACGCAGTAAAATGTCATGTTTGGTAAACTGTGATAGATTAAATTTAAGTTTAAAAAACCGAGTTTGCCGCTTAATCCAATTTCAACAAAAACTTAAAGTTGAATTTAAACTGTAAATCGCAATTTAAAAAGTTATACCAAACGAACCCCTATGTATGACCTTCGAAGAGTTTGATTTACCTGTAGTAAACTCCAAAATACACGTTTAAACAAAAAAAAAATTGGTTTAAATTTTGATTTCAAAATCTCATTGAATTTTTTGAAATGCTTATATGTAATTTACTATAAAATTATTTTATTATTGCATACTGTATCAATTATTTGATAAAAGATTTTAATATTATTAGACTTAACTCAGACAACACCAAATACTTTACTTAATCTAAGTATAAAAACAATACCATGATAATCACATATTTTTTTGCTCCATAACGATGTCATTGTTCAAACGAACATACCCTCTCAGAGTGTTTCTCCTAAAATTATTTGCCGGACATACTTCTGGAATATTCTCATAATGAATACGAATATAACTTGGGCCACTGCTTGTATCTATAACCTGGTTATCTGAAATAGAAAAAGTGGTTTAGACTCGGCCGTATGTGGCCGCCACGCCACGTGTTCCTTCTTTGTTTTTTTTTTTTTTTTAAATTTTTGCTTTTGCTTTTTTTTTTTTTAATTTTAATTAAAATTTTAAATTTTAAATTATAATATAAGTTTGTAAAATTTTTAAAATTTTAATGTAATCATATTTTATATGTAATTTACAACATTTTTTGACAACAACTAAAATAAAATAAAATTACTTTAAATTTAAATTTATAATTTAGAATAAACATATTTACAAGGATTCATAACTCCTTTATCTTTTAATGTCTTTTTTTCTCAACATTTTTCAACAATTATTATTATTAAATTTTATGATTTCACAAATTTACTTACTTAAAATACATGTATTTTCAATTTTAAAATAGGAAAAGTATTACCATATTCTACCTTTTTTTTTGATGGAATATAGTATATACCTAAGGGTAATAATTTAAATTCTATTGTACTACTTATACTTAATCCATTTCAAAATTGAGATATTTTTAAATTTTATGTATATATTTTTTTTAGAGTTTCAAAAGAACTACTTCACTTTACACCTAATAATAATAATAATTTTTCTTTTTAGTCTTTTTCTTCGCAATTTATTTTATTTCCACAAAATGAATCTCTTTTTTATTTTTTTTTTTTTTAAACTTTATTAAAACTAAATTCAAAAGTAGTTATTTAGAACCTTATGTAATTTATTAATATTACATAAAACATTGGCAATACATCATTAGAATATTTATTTATATATTTTTATTAAAAATATTTTTTAAAATTTAAATCAAAAAATATTATAGGTATAATAAAAATAATATAATTTTAGATAAAATTATTTATTTATTATTTTTCTCACTAGATATAAATTTAGATAAAGTCATTTATTTATTATTTTTCTATTAAAATATGAATGTGACTAAATATAATTTATAATAAATATCAACTTTATATTATGAATATAGATTTATTTAAATTTAATTAATAACATTGATAATAGATAACATATTTCACTTTATTAGAATCAAATTTAAAAATAGATATTTAGAACATTTTGTAGCTTATTAATATTACATAAAACATTGACCATAAATTATTAGAATATTTTTTTATATATTTTTTTATTAAAAATAATTTAAAAATTTTAAATCAAAAAATTATTATAAGTACCATGCAAAAAGTGCGTGGTATTTTCCTAGTCTATTGAAGTGTGTGATAATTAATTAAATTAAACCAAACTAAACCAAGTCTTGCATTCAACATTTCCAAGTTATGAAATACAAATCATGGGTCAATGATGGCAGTTAGCAGATTTGCAGTAACAAGTCCCTCTTAGACGTTACCAATGCTCATTGTGATAACTCGGTTTTAATTACTCCGTGCTACAAAATTAGAATGATTTAAATAGATAATCAAACTTCTTAAAAGAGTTTAAGCAGAGATACAAGATAGCATCTCTAACATATGCAGTCATAGTTTACCAGTTATTCATATCATTTACTTGAGAAACACTGAAAAGGAGACAGTGTGCAGCAACTACTTATACTGAAGGCATAATTATGCGACACGAATTTTATCAAACTGTCACAGTAACCAACTTTTTCGTCTTTGGAGCAAAAATTGTGCCACGATAAAATGTTGGTCCTAGCTTTGGTGTAAATCCTTACCAAAGTAAGAATGCAACTGCTGTATGTATCCTATGCAATCCAAAGCTCTCTTTACCTCTATGTTTTTGTCAATGAAGGCTTCACAAAGAAGTAGAGATACATTACACCAATGCTGGTGCTGGGAGCTTCACGTCAAGATTCTGTCCGACAGCATCAATGAATTCTTCAGTATTCAAGTAGAATTCACTCGACACCCTGTGCATACACCAAGAGCAATTTAGAAACCGGTGAAATAATACATTCTCCATGAAGGTAATGCCGAAAGTTAAGACGTGCATCAAGCTGCTCATATTTTACCAGCTAAATAGCTCAAATATTTTATCATATCTTCCATTAAAAAATAATAGGAATTATAATCTTCGAAATAATCTAACTCAGCTCTGTGTCGAAGGACGCGGTGTTACAGGCAAACTAATCCAAACCAGAATAAACCCAACAATAATAGCTAGTAAACGCGCACCTAAGCACGAGCCTAGGCTCAAGACAACGTGAGGCGACTTTGCACCTCACTTCACTGAGGCAGAGTCCCCGTAACAAATGGCAAGACCTTTTAGAGCTTAAACCCAAGACGCAAGGGAATCTAAGCTGTGTTGAGGCAATAGTTGCTTTAGAAATGGAACAAACAGTAGGGGTAACAGATTTTTGAACTAAATAACTATTCTAAGATGGACATTTTTCTTGACCAATGTTTTAGTTGTAGTTTTATATGCTTTTAATTTATGAGCTCTTTCAAATTGTTTGTGCACATGAATAATGTGGTCATATAGGTAAAAGACACTGTAGTCTTTTTCTTCTGATACTACAAATATGAAATAAATTGTTAAATTATATTGACCTATAAATTTATATTGCATCTATACGTTATGTGCCTCCTTTCAATAAAGAGCATGCTTTGCGCCTTCGCCTTGCGCCTAGGCTCCAAGAGGCACTTGCGTGTTGGATGTGCCTTACGCCTTAATAACCATGCCCAGGATCATTTAGCCTTACCTTAACCCCTGGAAACACCTACTCCCCCTTTTTGCTTCATATGTTAAAACCATATGAGTTGACTTCTATTCAAGTTCACGTATTATCCAACTCGTGCTACATTCTATTCAAGCTCTCTACTGCTTGATAGCATTATCCAGATAACCTTTCCACATATTAAACCGAAACAAGAATGAAAGCCTACTCACAAAGAGAAATTCCCAGAATGAATAAGAAAGCATGAACAATATCAGAAACTGCAACTTACTTGGGCCCATGGACCAAAATAGCAAGATCCTTAGTCATCTTTCCTGACTCCACTGTCTCGATACATGCAGCCTCTAGCTTGTAAATAAAATCCAATAACCCCTCATTTTTATCAAGTTTAGCTCTGATTAAGAGTTCAAAATTGAAAAACCAAATCAATGCTTGTAGAGGGGATAAAAACACAATACAAATTATTTATTTATTTTTGGTAAACTCACAATACAAATTTTTACCATACATCAAATAGTCACTCTTTGAAGAAAAGCTGTTTTTGGTATGGTTGGACTTGCCAAAAATGTATATGTATAGATAATACATATAATTTTCAAATGCTTTTTCTTATAGTTTCACCTTTATTATAGATAGTTTAAACATATAATTATAATACTTTTGGCACAACTTAAAATCCATGCCACAAGCATTAAAATAAAACCGACTACCATTAGCAGGTATGGACATTTTGAAATGAAGCTGCGGTTATTGTATAAGAAGTTGCCTCAGCGAAAAGAATCAGCAGAACTAACCGATGTTCAAGTCCTCGTGTCCATGCAAATATAGAAGCAATGCTGTTTGTACTGGTTTCTAGTCCCTTCTGATGTTGCCGAAAATGACGGGTTACGGTCCCATGAGCCGCCTCAGCCTCCAACGTCCTTCCATCAGAAGATAACTGCACAACTTGCAGAGAGAAGCTTAATATAGCATCACAAAATCATAAATTCCAGTGACTAAGATAGATCACACAAGATATTTTATGTACTCATATATATATATATATATATATATATATAGGGTCAATGACTCGATAGCACTAACCAACACGGAAGTCATGAGGCCCAGAGAACCAAACCCTGTACACAACAAATAAGCATTAGGGCAGAACATTATTGTGATGTTAAACATGAGAACATTGTGTAATTTTATACCATTATCAATAAGAATGGGAATCCTTTTCTTGAACAAAAATAAATAGCGAAGGGGCTCGTCTTGGAAGAGATGATTATTGCACATTACGTAGTTGGGCATATTTTCATATAAAGTTCAAAAACATAATCTTGAAGTGATAACTCAAATCACCTTGGGCAAGTAAATCACTTTGGACATCTCCATCATAGTTTTTGCATGCCCAAACATATCCACCATCACTTTTTATCGCATAAGCCACCATGTCATCAATCAAGCGATGCTCATACCTGCGTGTCGGTAATAGATTTTACATGAACTTTATTTGAAAAAACCGAACATAATATAAAGAAAAGCACAAACGCACATTTAAACTTACCATATCGAATGCTCTTCGAACTTCTGCTTCCAGTTCTGTTCATAAACCTCCTCAAAAATGTCCTTAAACCTTCAGTTGTAATATCAGCCTGATGAGTTGGCTGATTTCCAAAAGCTTATCAATCAAAAGTGAGACATTTAAGAATCAAACATAGAAGTAGATTACCTGCCATCATATTTCTTTAGAATTGTATTCTTCGTGCTCAAATAAAGAGGCCATTTTTTTGTGAATGCCATCGCCATGGATGACTCAGCAAATCCACGAATAGACTGGCAAATTTCACAATAATGTTAACAGTGAGGTGAGATTTGAGAGAACATACTGCCAGCTGTAATTTACCAGACAAACCTCGTCAACATTATACATGGCAAGTGCAACGCCTGGACCTTCAAAATCATAAACATCAAGTTCCAAAGGAGTGTCTCCATTCTCTGGGGCTGGAGGATACAAAGAAACTTATAGGCACCAACTCTTTTCAACAATTATATAACGAACAGTAGGATAATATAGTCAACTAACCAAAGACCATTTTAAGCTTCCCCGGGCCTTGAATAACAGTATCAGTGGCACGATACTGATCACCGAAAGCATGCCGACCAATGCAAATAGGTTTTTTCCAACCTGGTTATTAGAGAATAAATTATTGAATGGAATAAATGGTGGTTCTTCTCCAAGATCAAATACACTCAGGCTGGGAACTAAATATTACCAGGAACAATTCTAGGAATGTTCTTGCATAAGATTGGCTCGCGGAAAACAGTACCTGCAACAAGTTTAATAGCCTTCTGATTAGGAAGAGAGACACGAAGAAAATAACAGAAAAGTAACATCAAACTGAGAAGTGGTTCAGAAGATAAATATATGATAACTCGTTATTAGTTACCATAGAAATATAAATCAATAACATGTTACACTTGCACATACCATACATTTTGAGTGCCTAATTAATATTCGTCTAATATTTATATAAAACCACATTCTAATCTAAATCATCGGGACCATTTGTAATGTAGTGCATCTAAATCAAGTATGGCTCCCAAATCAGCTTATAGAGTTTAATCTCGAAGGGACCAATGACCGGGTTTGTGTTTCTGTTTGGATGCCTTTTTCCTTCAGGGGATTGATGGTAGTAATTTACAAATGACCATAACAGAATTAATTAGTAAATGCATAATTGTGAATGCAATTGCTAGGAAATCAAATAATTAAATTATTAATGGGCAAAACATATCCCTTAATCCTAGTGCACCAACCCTAAAGTTCTAATAATAGGAGCCAAGGAAGATATCATGATCATAAGGATGCGTACAAATTAGAACACAAGCATCGCATTTTCCTAAATTAATCATTATACGAACCATTTAAGATATTTCTGATTGTGCCATTCGGACTCCTCCACATGGACTTCAGCCCAAATTCCTTGACTCGTGTCTCATCTGAAAATCAAGAATATCCAACCAATTTAATCCTGACAAATAATAATATGAAAGAAGATGATTGACCTGATCCAAAAAAACAAAAACAAAAAAACAAAAAGAAAAACAGCATGCACAAATATTAACCTCCTATCGAACTCAAAACCTCAGGTGAAACATATTCAGTTTTGAAGAAAAAATTCCTTCAAGCAACAAAAATCTTTGTCCCGTAACTTTGCGTTTATTAGAGCTTAAAACATGATGTAAATTCCATGCAATCTACTAATTCAAAATGTGGCCTTTGGCCTTTCTGGTTTTATTCTCTATCTACTAAGCAGTGCACACCTAACCTAATTATAAGAGAGTAAGTGCCTTTAAGATGCCTCTAAATGGCAAACTAAATCATTTTAGGTGCTTAATTAGCACTAATTACTTATCTGAATTTGCTGGAAAAGTGAAAAAGAATTTAAATCAATCATGAGCATTTAAGAAATAAGGACGAACCAGGAGTGATTGTAGCACACTTTACAGCAACATTGTACCTGCAGAACACATAAAGTTGATGTGATCATACATTTTTTTTTTATAAGATACAACCAGACTGAACTATTTTTCAGAAAATGTATCTGCAACAAAGTTATATACGCATGTATGCACAGAGTATGATACATAAATATAGAAAACACACACAAACAGACACGCATATATAAAGCATTCACTTTTCTATAGTTACTTCCTTATTTGTGCTTTTTAACCATTTAAATTTTAAACTATAATCTTGAATTTTTACTTTTTTTCCCTTTCATCTGTTCATAAACTCATCCAATGCAGGTAGCCCAATAATCCAAATGGCCTAGTACTAATTTGTAACTTAAAGGGTGTAGCTTAACACTTGGCTTTACCAAACAATCAAATCAATAATTAATAACATAATCAACTAATGACACAAATAGCATGTACGCAAAAAATACTTAAAAGAATAAAGATAAATATAAAATGTACGAATTGAACAACTAAAAAAATGAACAAATGAACTTACTTCAGCGTGGCTTCAGCACTTTCTACAGTAACTCTATCATTAGTAGCATCACGATTTAAAATCCCTAGATCAAAATACTTTATGTCTAGATCCACATAGGGAAATATAAGCTGCATCAACATTAAACCAAAACAAAATAAATAAACAAAAATTATACCAAAAAAAAAAAAAAAGATAATTCCGAAATGGTGTAAATTCGAAACCTTCTCTTTAATCATTGTCCATATGATCCTCGTCATCTCATCACCTTCAATCAAAATCACAACACATAAAGTCAACAAAACATACATACATACGCATATATTCGTGTATTTGAAATGAAATTACCGTCCATTTCGACGATAGGATTTTGAACTTTAACTTTATCTATAGCGGAGGCGGAGGCGACGCAGCGAAGAGAGGCATTGGAGAAGCGAGTGGAGGCGGAAAGGCGGTTCCCTAAGAAAACGCCATTGAAAAGCTTGGGACTGGAAGTAAGCGGTAACCTATTACGGTGTTTTAGGGTTAGGGAAGATGACGATGATGATGAGGAGGAGAACAACTGAGCAGAGACTGACATGGCGCTCTGGCGTAGTCTGAGCATTCTACTGTTCCTGAAAAAGCGAGCCGGAGTGGGTTTTTAATGACTCGATTTCCGTGTGCTGCTTTCTTTCCGGTATTAAACGGGCACGGACGGGTTCTATTGTTTCATTTGTTTCCAAGTACAAATCCATCGGACGGGTCATGGGCTATCATCTGTGTCCCGGTCAAACCCCACTCCAGATTTACTTTTGACATAAAAATATGAATTACATGTCAAAGTTTGTACTTGAAATTATCTATTATTTTAAATTTTTGAATTTTTTTATTTATTTTTTATTTTTTAAAATATGTTAAAGCATTTTTTATCGGTTATTTGTTATTTGAAGTATTATATTTCAAAGATGAATTAGCCTCATATTTTTCAATCTCAAACTTTATAAGTATTATATTTTAGATATATGTTGGTCCCATACTTTGTATTTCCCATTTTATTTTTTTTGAAATAAAATAAAATTAATGAAATTGACATTTGTGGTAACAAATGATTAAATTTTAAATCAGATTGTAAACTTTAAAACACTTTAAAAAATTAAAATTGTACAGAGAAACATTTAAAGTTTAAAATGGTAGATAATTTTAAATGCAAATTCTGAGATGCAATTAATATTTCTCTCTTTACTTTTTTTAAGAGGCCCGAAGTATATTTGTAGTGTTTTTTAAAATAATTAAAAAATGATGATTTTATCAAAAGTATTTATCATATAAGATAAATTATATTATATTATATTTATTTTTTTCTTGTTTTTTAATGTAAAATCCCTATTTAATAGTGTCTTACTTAAAATTATTATATGCACTTCATATGAATACTATTCTGACATATAACTTTTATTAATAATATTGTCTTCTGTTTAAATTTTTATCTCATACTACAGTAGTTATTAATGATATAATAGCAATACGATGGATATAATATATTAAAAAATATTTTATTAGCGTGTTGTAGAAAAATATATATTTTGAGAATTTAATAGATATGAATTAACTTACGTACAAAAAATAATAATATTTAATTTGTAATGAACCAGTTTGTTTTTTTTTTTTGCATACTTTAAAATTTGAAGTTTTTATTTTTAAATTAAATCAATTTTTATTAAATTTTAAGTTGAAAATATATCAAATTTTAATAATAATTTATTTAAATTTAACACTGCAACTTACCAAATAGATAAATAAATTTAATACCGTAAGAATGAGGAAGGTGAAGAAGATATCGAACATTAAGATGTTAAAATTAAAATAACATAAAATAAAATGCAACAGAAAGAATAAAATCGCTTAAACCCTAAAGTCCTAAACCCTTGATACCCCCTGTAAATTTTTCATGGCATTTGTGGCCAGCGGAACAAACCCTTTGATCTCATCCCTTCCTTACGTTCTCACATGGAGAACTTTCGGTTTCCGCACCATTTGCAGCGGTCGCCCCAGCTTTGCCACTTCCACGTCTCCGTCACCGGCCGAATCCCAGACTCCAGTCGCCGGAACCAAGTTTTTAGAAACATTCAAGGAAGAATTCGAAATTGGATCACGGAAAATTATATCCGACACAGGGAAGATAGCTCGTTTTGCTAATGGTGCGTAGTTGTAGGTATGGACGAGACTAAAGTTCTATCGACTGTTGCTTCTGCTAAAGGAGACTCCGTTCGTGACTTCTTTCCTCTCACTGTAAGTTTCTTATGTTTATACACACATTTTGTTGATTTTTAAGCTTCAAAAATTATATTTTTACCGCTGTTAGATAGTTCTGCATTTGTTCTAAAATAGAGATAGTTATTGATTCTTTCCAAAATTAATGGTGCATTTCTAATGTTAGACTACAAAGTGAGACTACACTATCGTTATGCTATTATTACTATATTTCTAGCTAATGGTAGGGATAATGAATGTGAAAGTATCTTATTTTGAACATCATATCATGTTTTTAGAATTGTTTCTTGATTGGCTCATATATTATACATTTATTATCTCTATATTTTATGTTTTTATTATTATTAATTGTTTAATTATTTTATTTTATTTTATTTTTGTAGGTATTAATAATTTACAGCCGTAAGTGATACATTTTGGTGAACGAGATATTATTAGTGGTCCAAATTAGAGAAAAAGAAAAAAAAACCCAATTGCAAGAGAAAATAAGGAGGTCCAATTGAAGAATTAAAAAGAGTCCAAATCCAAGAACAAAGAGAATCCTAATTTTCTACCTATATGTATCTTATTTTCGACAGAGAGAGGGAGGCTCGGTGCAACAGCTGAGTCAGCAGCCTTGTACTCCATAGTATTTTAGGGAGGAAAAAATATTTTCTTTTAGTTTATGATTTCCTGTCTTGTTTCAGTGGAAAACAATTGCACGTTTTCTCTCTTATCGTTAATGCCATGATGGCCAGGGAGCATTACATGCTTTATTCTTCCATTTCAAGTCTGGCGTTATTAAATTTCTTCAATTCAGTCTCAGTTTTTTTGATTTAAATATTTTATTATTAGTTTTATTTTAGAATAATTGTTCATGATTTAATTTTATGATTAGTTAAGTTGTTCATCTAGGGAGACGATGAAACTATGCAACATCATAACACATAATGTTGCTTTAATAGTTTCGATTTCATGTTTTATTTTGAAATACCTTGGTTTATAATTGTTTAGTAATTTTTATATTATTACAGAGGTTTTAATAGGTTATTGTTGGGCTTACTCTTTTATATTCTATGTTTGCCCTATTGAGGTTTTGATGGAATATTGTTAGCATACGTTAAATCCTTCATAGCCTATGTTTGCCCAAATCGATATAAAAATTATTACTTTGAAGGGAAGGGAGATCAAAAGTAAAGAAAAATTATTATTTGTTTTGATTGTTATATAGTGAATTCAGATTTCTAGACGGATCATTTATTATTAGTATTATCTTTTATTAATTTGCTTGTAGTTTGGTTAACCAATTTTTTCATTCTTATTTCTAGTTCGTCTAGAATATAACTAAGGAATTAAAAGAGTAATCTAGTCTCTGTAAGATCGACTTGTACTTGCCAGGTTTACAATTAGACACTGTGTACTTGCAGTATTTTTAACACATCATTTCCAATTGTTGAACTAAGGGAATATATGATATTGAACATCTTTATGTGGCTGCTATCTTTTCTTTCTAACATAATTCTTATTAATTCCAGTGATGAAGTTTATAATATTAGAATTAATTTATGCCTTGTATATATATATATATTATTTTTTAATTTTTTTTTTGGAGAAGCACGGGAGTGAGGATTTATGCATGATGATGGTTAACACTTAACTTAGCATTTGAACCTGCAGTTTGACAGTAATATCTACAAAGTGATGAGTTTAAGAGTCAACTTTGGGATATTCTCATTATTAATTTGAACTTCAGTGTCATTTAATTAGAAAAAAAAAAGTTGGATTTGGATTGTTGAGTTTGCTTTAAGGTGGAGCACCCCTCTAATTTGGAAGAGGGACTCACATTTAATCTATTTATTCCTTGGTCACCATTAGAGTCTTCAGGATTAATTAGATATTTCGCGCTTCAAGGTTGATTATGAAGAGAAGCAGTTTGCTCAGGGCGTGATTCCAAATACATTCATTCGGAGGGAGGGTGCTCCAAAAGAACGTTAACTTTTATGTGGTTGTCTCATTGATCGACCTATACGCCCACTCTTTCCTGCAGGATTTTACCATGAGGTTCAGGTATGCTGTTGTCTACCAGTATCATATACTTTTCACGTTTCCTTTTGCTCTTTATGTACAATTCACTGATTTCTGATATTTTTGTCCAAATTAATAGGTAACAGCAAGCGTACTTTCTTCTGACGGGAAACAAGATCCAGACATTGTGGCAGCTAATGCCACATCGGCAGCTCTTATGCTATCAGATATTCCTTGGGGTGGCCCCATTGGTATGATTTGTATAGGGAGAATTTGCAGGCAGTTTGTCGTTAATCCAATCATGGATGAGGTTATAGTCATTGTAACTGGTTTCAATGCAGCATTTTAGTTTGATAACAATTCTCTTCAAATCTGACTGGCACAATTCTTGCATATTGGATGTCTAACAGCTTACTTTAAGTGATCTCAACCTAGTGTATGCCTGCACAAAAGACAAAACTTTGATGATAGATGTGCAAGCTCAAGAGATTTGGAAGCTGCATTGAAGCTTGCCCATCCTGAGGTGAGTTTTGACTTGATGATTTTCTTATTTGACTTTTAATACTGGACTAAAAGCTGGCAACTTTGATGATTGCAGGCTGTTAAGTATATTGAGCCTCAACTAAGATTGGCAGGGAAAGCTGGTAAAAAGGAGTACACGTTGTCGATGGTGTCAGTGAAAACATTTGAAAAAATTAGGAACTTTGGCTGAAGCACCCATTAAAGTTGTTTTCACAGATCCTGCATATGGAAAGGTGCATACAAATTTTAATTTTTTGGAAGTATGAAATTTTTTGCAAATGTTTTGGACTTTGTCCTGTAAATCTAACCACTTTTCTGTTATTTTTATCAGTTTGAACGTGGAGAGGCATTAGAAAACATTACTCAAGTTATTAAAAGAGCACTTGAGAAGAATGCGATGAAGAAACTCTGAAAGTATTATCAAAGACAGTTGACTCAGTGAGGAAAGAGGTAACCCATTTACTGATTTTGAGTTAAATTTTATCAAGGAAAATCAAAGGGTTGCTCATGTCAATTCCTATAAATCTCAACTTAAGAACATTTCAGGTTGTTCGGAAAAGGATAATTGCTGAAGGATTTAGAGTGGACGGAAGGCGCCTTGATGAGGTTAGGCCTCTGCATTGCGAAGCTAGTAATTTACCTGTATTGCATGGATCATCGCTCTTTTCACGCGGAGATGCTCAGGTTTGTGCCTACCTTTTATTATGGTTTTTTCTTTTTGGCTGGGTTAAATATGTCTAGGGACTAGGATGTAATTGCATGTTGTATACAGGTCCTCTGTACTGTTACACTTGGAGCACCTAGAGATGCTCAACGTTTGGAATCCCTAGTGAGTTCCCCAATCAATCGCTTCATGCTTCATTATAGTTTTCCACCCTTCTGTATTAATGAAGTTGGTAAACGAGGTGGCCTGAATAGGCGTGAGGTTGGGCATGGTAAGCTAGTCTACTAATAATATAAGTAGCTGATGTAGGACACTATTTGTCCATTAAACTAATAGATTACTCAACTTATGTAGGCACGCTTGCTGAGAAAGCTCTGCTTGGTGTTTTACCTCCTGAAAATGATTTCCTGTAGACTGTTCGCATCAATTCAGAAGTCATGGCTTCTGATGGTTCCACATCAATGGCAACTGTCTTTGGAGGTATGTGAATATCTTATGTAATTGCTATCTTCGGTTGTATCTTGTTATTTATTGAGCAAGATGTGATGTAATCACGATGTTTTCTATTATTATTGTAGGCAGTATGCCTTTGGTGGGTGCTGGGATTCCTTTACGAGAACACGTAGCAGGTGTGTCGGACTGGCAGTATCAAGGCTTACCGAATACTCACCGATATTTTGGTAAGCACGTTCCTTAGCTTCTGTTGTTTTCTTCCCATTAGGGTCTCCTAATTTGATAATTTTAGTATTTTACATCGTCTTTTTTTTTTTCTTTGTGCTTCTCCGTAGGGATTGGAAAATCATCTTGGGGATATGGACTTCAAAGTTTCGAGAACACGAAATAGAATAACCGCAAATCAGTTGGATATAAAGCCCGCTGGAATTCCTCTTGATATTATTTGTGAGAGTTTAGATTCATCACTTAAAGGTCGACTCCAAATCCTTGATCACATGGATCGAGAGATAAATGCACCGCACAATCAGGATCACAGGAACTCTCCTCAGTTAGGTTTGATTCCCCCATCTTTACCGTATTTTTTTATTTTTTTTAAATTTCTTTTCTTTTTCTCTGTTGGTTAAAATGGAAAATCTGTGTTGCAGCTACCTTAAAGTACACCAGTGATGCTCTTCGACGCTTGATTGGTCCGCTTGGTGCCTTGAAGAGAAAAATTGAAGAAGAAACAGGTACGTTTATGTTGAGAATGTGTAATTTCATGGCCAATATTGCATCTTTACATAAATGATGTCTTTTTTCCTAGTTCTCCTCACCTGTTAATCGAAGGATACACCTGAACTGTTCAAAGGCTGTCTACTGGCTTGATTCTTATTTAGCTCCTCTAGTAATGCGTATATTTCTTCCAAGTGTACAGATGTCTGTGAGTGATGGAACGCTTACAATAGTCGCGAAAAATCATTCTGCAATGGAAAAAGTACAAGAGAAGGTATTCTTTTCATTCTGCTGACTTATTATATTCACAAGGTACTCTTTTTATTTTCATTCTATTGACTAATCCTTTCAGTGACCAAATGATTCTTCCTTATGTAATTTTACTCGCTGGTCTTTGTATGTCTACAGTGATATTCTCCAGGATCATCGGAATTTTACTCTCTTTTAAACTTTATTTTTGTACAATATCACCTTGTGATCCGTCAAATTGAAGTGGTTTTAGCTTTGCTGCCTCACGTTGACTTTATAATTGGCCATGAGATTTAAATTGGAAGGACTTACAAAGGCATTGTAAGTTCGATCAAAGATTATGGTGCTTTGTGGAGTTTAATGGTGGCCAACAAGGCCTCTTACACATTTCTGAATTATCGCATGAGCCGGTACGTAAATTGTTGGAGGTCAATTTGGACAATCTCACCTATCCAGTCCTTCTTTGACATTTTGTGCTTTATTTTCTTAATAATAATCCTATTATGATGATTTGCAACCCTCTGGAATGAACTAATCTATGTATTTATTACTATATCACCTTATATATATTATTGCCTTTGAAGTGAGGTGCGTAATTGATTTCTTTTATTTTTGTTTAGAATTTCATTTGGTTATAATTCGGCAATATAATTTATTTTTGGTTGGTGGTTTACCTTTGGACAACTTAGGCTACTATGCGCAACTGCCTGAGTTAATTGGATTCTCATCACGGTTAATGTTTGAAAGTGATACATTTATTATTTATTTTCTTTGCATTTTGATGAATCTTAACGTTTGTTCCTCAACAGGTATCCAGAGTTTTAGATGTGATGTCTATCGGGCAGCAAGTTTATCTAAAGTGCATAGGACAAGATGTTTGTGGCAACATTAAATTATCTCTGAAACCTACTCTACCTCAACCAGAAATTAAGACAAGTAACTTGGCTGGTACTTCTATAGTTGAACCACCACATAAAGTTTGGGCACCTATTGAAGATGTATCTGTTAAGGAGGATTCTCTGGAGGACAAAAGGGAAATGGTGATGTATCCTCCTCCTCCTCCTCTTTGTCATCTCCGACCATTGTAATTCATAGATCTGAGGAGTGTGACGCGGAGGAAAAATCAGCTGGTTTGAATGTGAATTCTAAAAGTAGTTCTAAGGCTTCAAGCACATCAAAATCTAATAACAACTCGAAAACATTCTCATCCTCAAAGAATGTGGATGATGACTCTCCATCCCCTGATTCTGGTCTGTTTTCGCCCAAAAGTCCTAAAAAGTCAAAATCAGTTAAATCTAAGGAGAAGGAAAGAGCGTTAAACATTGTAAAGCATGGCAAATATGTGAATGATAAAGAAGCTACAGTGGAGGCTGCCTTAGATGTAGAAAAGCTGAAGATTGGAATGAAGGTTTCAGCTAAGGTCCATCAAATCCGTACTTGACTTGGGTGGTGGTGTTCGTGGAATGTATTGGTTTGAGGTACACAATTTGATTACGGTATATATGTTGATTGTTTATTTGCTTTGATTTCAATGCGAAATTTTTAATCTTTGTTCGCTTGAGTAAGACTGCTGGGCGGTCCTGTTTTCCTTGTTCAAACTGTCTAACTTGGTTAAATGCATGGTGGATTGTTACTTCCCTTTAGTAGTTGCAACTATACATTTTAATTATCTTATTCTTCCATGCAGAGCGGTAGGAAGGATTTTGAGGTTGGTGAAGAGGTGTATGCGAAGTGTTCTAGCTTTTCTAGCAAGGGTGGTATTCCAATAATGTCAATGGTCGAAAATAAGTAGTGTTTTATGGGCTTGTCCATACTAGATGATGGCAAGGATGGAAGCTAGGCTGGACATGATTTGAATTACGTGCACCACAGTCAAGGTACCTATGTTATTATATCAGAAAATTTTGCTGAAGGGAGAAGGAGCATGGATAGAGATTGTATTCAATAATCATGCAGAATGCACGAGATATATGACTGGTCATAATCTTTCAACGTTGTTACCAAACGAACAATTAAAATGCATTCTTCGCATTATTTGACTGGTCACATAAAGACCCTCCTAAAACATACCAGCTCATAACCGCACCAAAATAACCAATAAACTCGAGTGATTACTACATTCCTTACAAGAAAAGTTGCAACACTAGTAGCATATACACACAAAGGAAAGGATTCCCATTACGTAAGGTTGACATAAAGATTGGAAAGATGCAACACTAGCACATATGTTGCCAGACTGGACATAGTTATAGCCTATTCATCTTCCACTACCACTCTTATTTCATCTTTATCAAGCAGTTCGCCATAAGGCCAACGGTTATCCCGGTTATGATCTCCTTCACCACACTTGGACCCTGAAATGCCACATGTCCAATCTTTTGAGCAGCACCCATTCTCTATCTCCTACAAAACCAACATAATAACAAAACATGAGCTCAGTGGCGGATACAGTAAGGGGCCCGAGGGGCCCATGCCTCCCCCACAATTTAAAATATATATATATATATATATACTCTTTTTTTTTATTAAAATTATAACACTTACTTTTTTTTTGATGTTTCATAAAAATTATAATTTTTTTTGAAAAATTTAATAAAATAAATTATTTAAATTATTTTTATTTTATCAAATATGTTCCACGATTTTAATTATTATTTTTTTATTTAAAATTATAATATCAATACTATACCTACCGTTTTAACTACTATTTCACTATTTAAATTATAATATTACTATTTCAATAATTATTTTTTTTTTAAATTATAATATCAAATATATTTTTTGAATTCTTGAAAAAATTAAATTATTACAAAATATTTGAGACTGATGGAGTATAAAATTTAAAACACTCAACTGCTCTGCTCAAGTGGCTTAAAATTAAAATTAAATATTCAAATTTGGCTAAACACTCAAGCAGCTTGTTTAAGGCGACAAGGCTGAAGGCTTCCATTTTCCATAGTTCCATCCAGCAGCTTGTTTAAGGCGACAAGGCTGAAGACTTTCATTTTCTATAGTTCCATCCAGGGCGAATAGCGCCGGATACAGTCAGGTATTTTCATCCACTGATAGTCTTATCCACTCAACCAGTCAGGCAGTCATCCACTATTAGATCTGTTATTTTGAATTGAACCATCGTCTCATCGACATTCTGCACTCCGCAGGTTTGTCGTTTGCTTTCATGTTTTGTTTTAGTTTGATTTTTTTTTCTTGTTTTGGAATTGCATATTATTAAATTGTTAATGTCATATTTTAATTGTTACTTGATACTTTAACCCTAATTCTAATTTTATATGATATAATTTGATATTTTGATACAATTTTATAGGGAATAAGGTAAATTTGAAATTGTTAAATTGAAACAAGTAGATTATAAAATTAAAAATTATTATTTTTTAAGTAGATAGTAAAATTAAAAATTATGTCTTTTGAAGTAAAAATTGTTTTTTTTTCAAGTAAACAATGATATTTGACACTTTTTTATTTTAATTGTGAATAGTTATTTAATCATGATGAATAAATTTGTGATAAAACGTCAACGATTTAAGTCTCAATCCAAACAAGTATCCAAACAAGTGTCAAATAGAAATATCCCAAGGATGTGATAGTTATGACTCATTCACCAAGGGCGGATTTACAAATTGGACACCGAATTATTTTTTTAATGACTTTACTTTTTGTTTAAACTGAGAATAATTTTGTATGACACGTTATTTTTATGACAAATAAATTATTATTCTGAAAATTTTTTTTGACTACTAAACTTCTTCAATGGTGAAAGACTTGAATTTCACCCTTGAATTTAATGTTAAACGACGATCATCACAAAAAGAAATGCGTAAGTTAAAATTATTATTTATTTGAAAAGTTAATTTTTATTAAAAATTCTCCTATTTGAAATTTCTAGATCCGCCCACTGCATGAGCTCCATGTTTCTTGTCTTACATGGGAGCCAAAGAGAAGTTATGAAACGCTAAATCAACTTTCAAAAAAATAATAATCATTCAATCCACCAAAAAACATGTCTGTGTATCAGAAATTCAGAATAGCCAAAACACAGAACATACATATTAGAAATAAAACTAATTGGATTTAAATAAATAAATGTATACATACCTCCGGTTGGTAGTTGGTAAGCTGATCGATGATCAAAACCCACAGGAAGGAAGCTGAGAAGCTCTTGAAAGGCAAACTTGAAAAAGAAAGAAAAGACGGAGGGACCAAGAGTCGTGACAAAGAGGTAATGAATGATTCAGTGTGATACTGTTCTGTAGACTACAGTGCTAGTTTTGATATCTACCGTTGATTTAAGATACTTGGACATCAGATGTGGTGTATTTACGGTGGTGATGTTATGAGCGTAGGCGAAAAGTAATTTACACCGTAATTCGGGGAGTTTGATGAGAGAGTAGTACGGCGTGTGCTTGATACAACGATGACATCTGGCACTGCACATGGCTAGAGGCGGTTGGGTCGGGTCTCGTGTGTAGTCTACTGTGATGGCTACGGACATTGTTACGCTGCTCACACTTCATTTCATGTCCTTAAATGGTGTACTTTATTAATTTTTGTTGACTTCTGTTTCCCCATATTAAAACTTAAAATTTATTTTCTCTATTTTAAAATAATAATTTTTTAAATTAAAAAAATATTTTTTAAAATAATTATTATTTGTACTTTTCTTTTTTTTTACTTTACCCTTAATCTCTTTCATCTTCTCAAACATGTTTAATTCATTAAAATTATTTATGTTTCATCTCTATCTTGCTCATAATTTTTAATAAATTGATAAAAATAAAATTATAAATTAACACTTATTGTTGATCTTAATCCATATGTATTGAAGCAAAATGACTATTAATTTAAAATGGAGGGAGTTTTTTTTTTTTTTCCTTTTCAAAATTAAAGATATTTTAAATTCTGTCAAATTAAATTAGTACAATTTTAATATTTAAATTATAATATAAGTTTTAAAAAAAAATTAAAATTCTAAAGTTTGAACAATGTAGACTTATACTATTTTATATGCAATTAAAACATAAATTTTGATATCAATGAAAATAAAATAAATTTAATTTCAAGAATTTACAAAGATATTATATTAAAAATTATAAATATTTTTAATTTTAAAACGATAAAAACTATAAATACTTCTAATACTACTAAAGAGCCTTTTTAAAATTAAAAAAGGAAAAAAAGAAAAAGAGCATAATTGTTTAAAATTAAACATAACGAAAACAAATGATGACGGATTAACTGACCCGATCAATCTTTTCTGGAATTGGTGAAAAAGGTTTCAAAAGAGTACGATTGCTGAGTTTTTAAAATTAAGAGACATTGATGGTGAATATTTAAACTTTGGGACTAAAATCGTAAAGGAGGCAAAACTTCAGAACTCATTCGCAAGTTATGACGGTAATTGAATCAATCAATTGTTCAATGGTCAGTCAACATGTCTGTAGACCAATCCTACCTTAATACTATTGTTTCTCTC